>BJCO01422746.1:0-10127 GCA_018326465.1 Flaveria floridana | reverse complement strand
TTTTTAGTATTAAAACATTTCCCTTCTTTCACATTTGAAGATTTTGACTTATAACTTTTAAGTTCATTATCAGTAGTATCCGACAAAGAATCAGGCAATGTACGAAAATCTATAACTGGAACTTTGAACTCATAACTTTCATCCACAAGAGTAGAAAATTTGAGACTTTTCAAAATCATCATTTAAATCAAAGTTTTCTTTTTTCAAATAATAACTTTCTTTAATTACGGAGCTACTACCGAAATCATCCTCCTCACTAACATATAATGTAAAAATATGATTTGGATCATTAACAACAAGATTAATAAAAAATAAACAATCATCATCTTTCAATATGTCAATTGAATGAGTGTATCTAGACATTTTGTAACAAACTCTTATACGTTTTAGAAACAAAATATATTAAAGACAAGATGTTTCAATTCCTGAAATGTAATATTGACCGGTAGAGAGATAGCCTATCGATTACATCGAACTCTTATAGGAACATACTCTTCGACTTCATTATTAAACTTCTATTTTTCACCACTGCATATAACAATGTAACAGACATGATTGAAGATTTATATATGTGCGAAACTGTTAGGTCTAGAGTTTTGAATAGGTTTAGTTCTTGACTCAATCATTGAAACAACTCTTTTACTGTTTCCATCATTATGTATGAAATATATGTTTATAGGTTAACCTATTTATTATGTGTTGCTTTATATGCATAATTGTAGGAAAAACATTAAGACGTAGTCAATTTCTTGAATTGGCTAAGTGTTCAACAACATCTACGGATGAACAAACTGTTCCTCCATAGATAGTCTAGAAGAATACAAGTATGGACTCCGTAGGAATCCTACGGAAGCTTTACAATAAAATCTTCCAAGGCAACTGGAGCATTTGCAGAAGACCAATCTCTTGTGGAGGACCAACACTTGATGTACTTCACCAAGTACATCAAGTCAACAAAGTTAAACACTAACGTGACAAGTCAACATCTACGGACAACTTTCACTTTAGTCAGAGAATATCACATCAGGATATTCTTTGAGTACCTAATAGTAAATATCTAAGCCTATAAAAATGAGGCCCAGGTACACACTTTTAGGTAACAATATTAAAGAGATTGTAAGTGACAAGTACTAATCATTACGATTAAACCCTAGCAGCCACAAACAATCTTCAAACAATACACGTATCAAAATAGCATTAAACGCTAGCATTAGCAATAACATTCGTTGTTTTGCTTTGTTTAGTGTAATAATTATACAATCATTAATAGAAAACCTTTGAAACAATTATGTTATTCTTCATCTTACGTTCATCTGTTTTTCATTAGTTGATTTTGTTCTTCATAGTTTGTCTTTTGTCAAACAACTTTACATCAATCGATCGATCGAACAACAATCAGTGATAATTCCGCGATCATTGTTTGTGATTAACTAAGCTGATAATTCCCTAACGATCCTTGGATTCACAGGTGGTGTCAGAGAATAGAATATCAGCATCCTTTGATTTTGATTTGGATACTTTAGTACCTTTATCAAACTAATCAAAGAATGTCTCTTCATCATCTATTGATTTTTCATTCAATTTCACGATCATAGTTTGTGATTACCTAAGATGATAATTCCCTGACGATCCTTGGATTCACATAAATAAGATGGATGAAATGTGTGTGAAGATTTATATGAGATGTTTGAATATTATATATAGTTTCAATACACTAAATATGATAGTTAGTATATATTAATTATAAATATAGATTGGTAGTTAGTATATACTAATTATAAAAAAATAGAATGGTAGTCAAATATCACTTGAGGATACGAAAGTCAAATAGGCTTACTGGGCTTGAATGAAAGCCCGAGCATCTTGTGAATAAGCCCATCATGTGATAATAGTGGGTTTGATTGAAAGCCCGATACATATCACTTGATAGTTATGATGATTAAAAAATATATATTTATGGTAGTCGGGGCGATATGTATCTGTTAGGTCTAGAATTTTGTATATGTTTAGTTCTTAAATCAATCATTGTAACAACTCTTGTACGTTTTCCATCATTATGTATGCAATATATATTTATAGGTTAACTCATTTATTATGTGTTGCTTTATATGTATATTTGCATGAAAAACATTAACACTTAGTCAATTTCTTGAATTGGCTGTGTTGAACAACATCTACGGATGAACAAACTGTTCCTTCATAGATATTCTTGAAGAATACAAGTATGGATTCCATGGGACTCCTGCGTAAGCTTCACAATAACAAAATCATCCAAGGCAACTAGAGCATCTGTGGAAGACCAACATCTACAGAAGACCAATCTCCTGCGGAGGACCAACACTTGATGTACTTTACCAAGTACATCAAGTCAACAAAGTCAAACACTAAAGTGACAAGTCAACATATGCCGACGACTTTCATCTTAGTCAGAGAATATCAAATCAGGATAGTCTCTGAGTAACTTTCTTACTCTGATAAGAAAGTTACTGTTACCCTAATAGTAAATATCTTAGCCTATAAATACGAGGCCTAGGTACACACTTTTAGGTAACAATATTGAACAGATAGTGAGTTACAGCTACTAATCATTATGATTAAACCCTAGCAGCCGAAAACAATCTCAGAACAATATACGTATCAAAAAAGCATTAAACCCTAGTAATAGCAATGGCATTTATTGTTTTTGTTTTGTTTATTGTAATCATTATACAATCATTAATGGAAAACTTTTGAAAGATTCATGTTGTTCTTCATCTTACGTTCATCTGCTTTTCATTAGTTGATTTTGTTCTTCATTGTTTGTGTTTTTGAATCACTGATAATTACGCGATCATTGTTTGTTATTAACTAAACTGATAATTCTCTAACGATCCCTTGATTCACAGGTGGTATCAGAGCCAAGTGCTCATTCATTTAGATCAGTTGATCTATCAGTATTAGTTTTGTTTGATTAATTGTTTATATCATTACATCTATCAAGTGTTTGATCAGATCTGTTGATTTTGATTAAAAATTGTTTTAGGGTTTGTTCATACGACTCAAGAGTTTAAGACTCGTTTTCAATCGTGTTATTGAACGAAACAATTAAATCACTAGTCGGAATTAGTTAACCAATAGCTAACTACGATATTGAGATCAACAAGTTGGTACCATTATTGAAATCTGTTATATCGATAAGTTGGGTACTGTTCCATTGCCCGATCAACTCACATCTGCATTAAAACCTGTTTTAATTCATAGATCTAAGATATTGTTCGATTATTAACAGTTGTTCAATCATTTTTGAACAATTTTCAAATTAAACATCCTCTTCCTTGTAATTAGTTAAGAATTTATTGAGAGGGTAACTAACTTTTGACATTAATATCTTAATTAATTGATAATTAAAAGTTGGTCATTAATTACTTCATTAACAAAAGAATTTTCATTTTAGTTAAAACAATCATCTAACTAAAATAAGTAATTATGTCGTTGGATCAGCATACCAACCCCATAAGTTGGAGAGCAAGGCTGACTTCAAAACATGGAAAATCCATTTTTAGGAACTATGTAAATTACACTAATTCTGATCTATGATCATCCATAACAGAAGGTCCATACATTCCACCAATGTTAGGACCTAATTATAATGACAAGATACAACCCGTAAGTCTAAAGGATTTGTCACTTGATGACATGAAGAAGGTCAAGATTGATATCAAAGCTTATAGTATGCTCACTATGGCTTTGCCTGAAGATCTTCTCATTAGGCGTGAAACCTATAAAACGGAAAATTCACTATGCAAAACTTTGCACACCATGCATGAAGGTAGTTATGAAATCCAAAGCATCAGAAAGGATACTCTCAGGTCATAATATGTGATATGTATGAATATTGAGGGTGAATCCGTTCCTCAACAGTTACATAGATTCATGCAGCTTGTAACTGAAATGAATATCTTAGAGCTGAAGTATGACAATGAGGAACTCAACATGAAGATTCTCCATACTCTATCTAAGAGTTGGACGTAGACTGTATCAACGTTCAAGAACACCCTGGATTTGAAAGCCACCAGGCTTGACACATTGGTGGCTAAAGTGGAAGCTCTTAAGCTTAATGAGAAAACAAGAAACAAGAGCATGAAAGCCTATCAATTCAAGGAATCAAAGAGTGTGGGAAGTGATTTCATTTTAAATGACGATGATAAGAGCTCTTGTGCTATGAGTGATGAGGAAGAAGAAGTTGGTTTTTATGCATCAAGACCAACAAAATCGACCCAGAGTCACTCAAGAAACAAAACTAAAGGGAAAAAGGATGATGGAAAGAATGCAACTGCTAAAGGATCATCCTCCAACAGTAGTACTTTGACCCCAACTCATTTTTTCCAGCAAGATCTAGAAAAACTTCATCCTGATGAAGTAGAAGAAATGGATTTGCAATGGCAGATGGCAATGATTGCTTATAAGGCAAAGATGTACCTACGGAGAAACAAGGGATTATCTTCTCCAGGTAGAACAACAAAAATAGGAGTTGATAAATCAAAAGTGAGATGTTTCAAGTGTAACCTTTATGGGCACTTCTCATGGGAATGCAACTAGCAGTCCATATCTCAGCAACAATATCAACATCCTCAAAATCAGTAACAACAACAACATCAAGCAAATCAAAGGCCATTCAAGTAGCCTCAACTCACCAATTCATCCCCACCAACTTTAAGTATATCTGTAGCCGGATCAAGCAAGAACCAAGAGACTAAATTGATCATCCTGTAGGATAGTACTTGTCACTGGAGCCTATATGAGAAAGAAGTCTTAGAAGAGAATCAAGCTCTCATGGTAAACATGGAGAACAAAGTTCCACAAATATCCAGAGAGGTAAGGGAGAGGTTATGTTTATCCAGCTCCATTGAGAAAGTTGAAAGATACAGAACTCATGCTCAACAACTTGCCAATAAAGTTAAAGAAACAATGGTTTTAAATGAATCTCATGTAAGGGAACATAAACTTTATTAGGTAAAAATCACTTCCTTACAAAAAGATTTAGATAAACTTGTTTTAGAAAATTATAATTTGAAGGCACAAGTTGAGCATTTGACTGCATCCTTAACAAAATCAATGGCAGAACATGCATCCATTGAGCTGAAACTTTAGAAGTTTCAACTTTCATTTTAACAATATGATAAGTTGTTAAATTCTCATATTGAGTCACAAAACAAATCAGGTTTGGGTTTTCATAATGTTCCACCCTGAGTAAATAACAATTATATCTCATTATCTGATTCTATGTCTAATAGTTTATCAAACCATTTTGTGCCAAGCACCAATCATACAGTTAAAACTGAATTTATTCAAGTGGTAAATGGTGATGATTCTCAGGTGAGTGAAACTAAGTCAACTGATTCAGAAGTTTCATAACAAGATGAATCAGATTTTGATTTTGATGGATGTGATGATCTACTTCTAATGCTCAACCAAAGAAGAAGGAAAAACAGCAGTCTCAAAGTAGAACACCATACATAAATGTGGAACTGAATTAAAAATCAACAGATGTTGAAGAGAAATTCTTTAATCATTTGATAAAGATACTAAAGTATCAAAGTCAAAATCAAAGGATGCTGAAACCTTCCATAACAAAAGTTCTCCATCAACATAAAATAAGAAGAAAAAGAAGGTGAAAAAGGAAGTGACTGAGAAAAAAATTCAAAATGTCGCAATTCAATCTCCTAAAGAATCATCCTCACCACCACAAACAAAACTAAGTGAATCAATTGAGTCTAAAGTCAAACCTAAATCATGAAGACTCATTCATGTAAGAGTGACTATTTTAGACACAAGTGGTCAGCCCAAACTCATTAAGGCTTGGTTTCCCCATTCTAATTGATTTCATTTTCTATGCAAGAACATATATGGAGGGCTAACAACAAGTGGTATGTTGACAGTGGATGTTCCAGGCATCTTTCCTACATGACTTCAAACAGAAAAATGCTTCTTATATAGCATTTGGTGGGGATAAGAAGGGAGGTAAAATTGTAGGTGAAGGAATTGTAACAAATTGTGTGCTCAAGTTAGAGAAAGTAAATATTTGTTAAATCTTACATTTTAATTTACTCAGTGTTTCTCAAATTTATGATCAAAACTATACCACTTTATTTGATAAAAATCATTATTACATTCTTAAACCTGGTTTGCAAAGTCCAGATGATTACATCCTTCTTAAAACACCAAGAAAAGGTAATACATATGTTTTGGACATGAACAACATCTCACTAAGATCAAATGAAACATGCATGATTTCTAAGTCATCAGAAGATGAATCTCAACTATGACATAGAAAGCGGATTCATTCTAATACGAAGAACATGAATAGGCTGGCCAGAAATTACTTAGTCATTAGTCTTCCTAGGAAAGAATTTCAATGTTTTACTAATTATTCTTCATGTTACATAGGAAAACAACATAAGATGTCTCACAAGTCCAAAAAAATTAACACAAATACAATACCACTCAAATTGCTTCATATGGATCTGTTTGGTCCAACCAATGTGACGAGCATTAGCAAAAGGCAATATTGTTTGGTGATTGTTGATGATTTCACTAGATTCACATAGGTCTTCTTCTTAAAACATAGAAGTGAAACATCTGAAACACTCATGGAGTTCATCACTAAAATTGAAAATCAACTTGATTTAAAAGTCAAAATTTTCAGAAGTGATAATGGGTCTGAATTTATTATCTATGTTCTAGATACCTTTTGCAGGAACAAATGCATAGCAAGACAGTTCAGTGCACTAAAAACTCCACAATAAAATGAAGTTGCTAAGAGAAAAAACAGGATTCTCATTGAAGCAACTAGAACAATGCTAGCTGATTCACATCTGCCCATTACCTTTTATGCTGAAGTAGAGAATACAACTTGCACTGTTCAAAACAGAACATTGATTATGAAAGAACACAATAAAAAACCTTATGAGCTTTTATTTAAAAGAGAACCTTTTATAGGCTATCTTAGAACTTTTGGGTGTCATTTGTCTGTGTTAAACACCAAAGAAAAATTAGGAAAGTTATCAGAAAAAGCCTATGATGGTTTTTTTGTTGGTTACTCATCAACATCCAAATCATATAGAGTTTACATTCCATAACAAAACATTATGGAAGAAACACCTAATGTATCTTTTGCTGAAACATCATTTACAAAATCAATAATAGGTTCATCATGGTTGTTTGACATAGATGCTTTCACGAATTCATTTAACACTGGTTATTTGAATATTATAGGTTCTACGGATACATGTTATCCTTATGTACCTCCAACAACAAGTGAAGTGCCACTAACTTCAGGTCCACCAAGACCTCATTCTCATACTTCAAGTGTTGCAGATCATGGGCTTTCACCACAATCACTAATGGACAGTCCAATGGAAATCTAAGTTCAACCTCCAAAGAAATGAAGTATCAACAGCTGTTAACCCTGCTTCCGCAAATGTTAATACTGCATCCAGAGATGTATTCAATGGACCCGTAGATACTCCATCTACATCCGAATATGCCATAATTCCAATTGAAGTTCCAAATCCATCGGTACAACCAATTCCATTAACAGCATCAGCAGATCCACAACCTACATCCGGAGATGTTACTATAACACCTACGGAAGTTGAAACTACATCTACTGAAGCACAAAATCTGGAATATGGACATCATTCAGCCTCAGATCAACATAAAGAAGAATTTGACTACTTTGTTAATTCTCTATCATAGCTAGATCAATCTCCATCTCCACACATGACTAACTTGGAATCTTCTATTCCAGTTGATAATATACCAACCAGTAGAATTCATAAGAATCACCCAATTGAAAGCATAATAGAAGATCTTCATGAAAGAACCATAAGAAATCAAGGGGGAGCAGCCAACATTTGTCTTTTCTCCTATTTTCTATCTCAAGTGTTTCCACCCAACATTACTACTGCACTTAAAGACAATAGCTGGACTGTTAGGACAGTGTACGTACGGAGTACTAACGGATTCTGCGTGAAACCAGATCAAATAGCGTGGAATTCTATTTGATTGGAGATCCAATTAGAGAGAACGAATAACCCGATCGATCTAACGATGTAACAAACGTTAATAACAGATTGGAATCGATCAGGAATGAACTATGAACTTGGATTTACGACTTGGGACGCTCTGGACGGCTAGGGTACAAAAGTATACGAAAGTATATGAAGTATTATGAAGTGTTTTATTTTTCCACGAATTATGTGGTATTTATAGGTTATCAGTGTTCATTCGTACGACCAAACCATTAGCATGGTTCAGTCGTGCAACTGAATCATGTGATTGACTCATACGCATGACTGAAGGTTCAGTCGTGCGAGTGAACCAATCTTATGTCTCAATCATACGATTGATCCAGTCACCTGGGCCAGTCGTGCGACTGGTCTATAAGCATGGTTCATTCATGTGTATGGGCCATAAGTATGGTCCATTAGCATGAATGTCCATATGACTAAGTTAAACACATTTCTAAGTTCTTGTTGACTTAGAACTATGTCAAACAACATCAAACCTATATATTAAGTTCATATAGGTGAATCACAATCAATATAAAGTTAACATGACATAATCAATCACATATAAACAACACAATGCATTTCATATATCATTAGATCATTTCATTACATTGTATTACATAAGTGAAAGACATGAAAGACTTTTACATTCGAGCACGTAAACTAGGTATATCAAGATGTATCAACATGGATTGAAGCTATGCAAGAGGAGCTTCAACAATTCAGAAAGCAAAAAGTCTGGAATCTACTTGACCTGCCTGAAGGTCAATACCCAATTGGTACAAGATGGCTTTTCAAGAACAAATTAGATGACAGAGGAATCATTATTAGAAACAAAGCAAGGCTGATAGCTCAAGGTTATACTCAAGAAGAAGGCATAGACTATGATGATGTCTTTGTACCTGTTGCAAGGATAGAAGCAATCAAAGTTTTTCTAGCCTATGCTTCATATAAGAAATTCACAGTTTATATGGTAAAATTAATGAAGAGGTATATGTTGCTCAACCTCCAGGCTTTGAAGATCCTGATTACCCTCATAATGTATACAAGCTTAACAAAGCTTTGTATGGACTTCATCAGGCTCTAAGGAAATGGTATGAGACATTATCATCTTTTCTGTTAAAGCATGGATACAAGAGAAGAACGATAGATCAGACACTCTTCCTCAAGCATGAACATCAAGATCTCTTGGTGGTTCAAATATATATGGATGATATTATATTTGGATCATTGTGTCAAGAGTTTGAAGCATTGATGAAATCTGAGTTTCAGGTGAGCTTTATGGGAGAATTAACATTCTTCCTTGGATTACAAGTTCATCAGAAACCAGATGGCATATTTATCAATCAAGAAAAGCATATTCATCAAATACTGAAGAAATACTCTCTTGTTGATACATCTTTATGTAATACACCAGCATAAACCATAGATAAGATTGCGCCTGATCCTAAAGGGAAGTCTTTAGATCAAATATTATATAGATCAATATAGGATCATTAATATACTTAACTACAAGCAGACCTGACATTATGTTTGCTGTTTGTGTTTGTGCAAGGTACCAATTTGATTCAAAGGAATCATATAAATGTTATGAAGAGGATATTCAGATATCTTAAAGGAAAACCAGCTTTTGGACTTTGGTATCTAAAAGAAGGAGAATTCAACCTCTACTCATATTCAAGCAGTGATTTTGGAGGATGTAACAATAATAGAAAATCCACAACAGGTGGATGTCAATTCATAGGACCAAGGCTTGTATCTTAAAGTGCAAGAAACAAATGAATGTTTCAGTATCCATAGCTGAAGCTGAGTATATAGCTGCTTCAGCTGGTTGTTCTCAAGTTTTATGGTTGCAAAACCAACTACTTGACTATGGATACAATTTTCTTCACACACCAATTCATATAGATAACTCATCTGCTATGTTTATCACTGCTAATCTAGTGCAACATAGTAAAACAAAACACATAGAAATAAGATATCATTTTCTGAGAGATTGCTCAGAGAAGGGTTTGATCAAGTTGATCAAAGTAGATACAAAGGATCAGCTTGCTGATCTGTTTACTAAAGCCTTTG
>BJCO01422680.1:0-10486 GCA_018326465.1 Flaveria floridana | reverse complement strand
TGGACCCTACGTTTCTTCAGCACATCAATTAACTCTAGTAACTTACTAGTTAGGGTTCCTACATTCCACGATGCCACTCTTAATCTACAAACCTTATTCCTTGTCTTCGCACCTCTCCTCACCGAACATGATGTCGGGGCAGCATAATTGTTCCTATTATCTATTATACCAGACAGAGTCCACTAAAACCACCAAAAAAACACGGACACCACACTAGAAAGAAACGCAGCACAAGTAAAGCACAATCAAAAGGATACCGTCGCACGAGCACAAATAAAGTGAATAATGTGAATACTATTCTATATTTACATAGAGGGGACTAATTATTGTAATTTAAAAACTTGAATGGTTTGATTTGAAACGTAACATATAAATTGCTACACCACCAAATTATATATAGATATAAAACCAAATTGTAGATAGAAATAAAGGCAATGTTGGTGCTTACATCGTAATATTGTTGTACTAGATTAGAAACTCATCAATCTATTATAATAAAAGAATAACTTGGTATAACATGTGTCAGCATCATAATTCTTCTCACCAAAATTTTCCCGCCTCTCTCTCCTATTAAATAATTACCTTAATTACTAATAATATTATTTAATATTTTTTAGATTAAAATATTTTTTTATAGATTAAGAAAAAGATTTTTTATTAATGTTATTTCTAAATAAACAACTGTTTATAAATAATATTTTTTTCTAAAATATTAAACTTTTTTCAAAATATGATTTATTATAAAATTAGTATTTTTCAAAAATAAATTATTTAAAAACCAAAAATAATTTAATTTAGGAGTTATGATAATAAAATATTTTAAAAAATGATATTTTTATACGGTCTGTTTTCGAACAAAATATATTTTTTTTGAAAAAACTAAAAACAAAGTTATAAAAAGTTGATATCACATTTTATTACTTATAGTAATTACTCATACGTAATTTCAGTCATATCATAACTTGAAATATCATTTTATTTTCCATAAATTTTATTATATTAATATTTTATTTATTCAACCCGTGTAATACACGGGTTTTCTAAAGCTAGTCTACTACATATGTGAAACTCAATATATTAAAATCATTAGCCTTTATTAATATTGTATATGTTACATGTTATTAGTTATTACTAAATAATAAATAATAAAAAATCTAAAAATTATAAATAACAAATTATAAAAATAAAAATCTTAAAATTATTTTTTAAGATAAGATATAACTGAAATCTTATAATATAATATATTTTAATAACTTATTAAATAATAAGATTTATATTTTAGATATTAAATTATTTAGTTTACATATTTATTATTATTTATCTTTTATAGGAGAGAGAACGGTAAACAAAAGTTTGACTTCATCAGAATTTGTCATGTGTTCTTAAAATTTTTTTTTATTATATACTATAGATACAGATTCACTAAATACACTTTATAATGCATAGAGTCATGTCGACAATGAATCGCGATGTAAATTTAGGAAAATGGAAATGATGGTGGCAGTTGTTAATATAAGAACAATTCAAATAAAAAATTAAACTAAAATAGTTTTTATAATATAAGCAGTATAAAGAAATATAAATTAACAATTATAATGCTTTTTACAATTGTAAATATACAAAAATAAAAGAACAGAAATATAAAAGATTGAGGATCGTGTTAGACATGTAACCCTTAAAACAAATTCCGAATTTCCCAGAAGAACTCTTTTTTTTAGGGTACAACAGTTGAAGCATATCTAATGTCGGGACTGATCTAGATCCCGAATTTAATTGTAGAAGAGAAACCAGAGATGGAGCATGTTTAGAGAACCTGTTTGTTGTAGGTTTTCGAATTGTGTTGATGTGTTTGTCTACTGAGGTACCCTTAGTGTATATACGGAATTCGAATTATAACAACCCATTCAAGCATTAATTCAAAATCGTAACTGCTTATTAAAGTCGTCAGTAATTGTCATCAGTTTCGGTCAACATGTAACCGAACTGTTACAACTCATAGTCGTTTCAAACCACATGGACTCAGACCACACACCAAGGTCAGTCGCACCTGGCTAGGCCTTCGAACTAGCCTTCAAAAATACTAAGGCGGCTCTCAAGTGACTCATGAAGAGTAAATTGCGCAATCAAAGTGCCACTCGCGCCCACTCGCCCACGCCGCACGCGCAAGTGCGAGTCCAGTTTAAGGGTGCTTTGCATCCTTCGCGAATCCATTCAGTGTGATAATTTAGGACACAATATAACCAAAAGGTTATAGAATATAAACTACTTTATATTTTTACTTTCCTCCAATGTAGGATAACTTCCAACACCAATAAATCCAAATACCAATACCAACTTATGAGAACTGATATCACATTCAACACATAATTTTAATGAATAAATATAAATAAAACTAGTAATATTAATAATATCAATAAATTTTCAACTGTTAAGAGGTATGAAGGCACATACCCATGGTGAGATTTAAGGGTATGATTGATTAGTTGTAGATATTTTCGTAATTTACAAGTAATATATTTTTGGTATTTTAAATCATATCTTTCATTAAATTCTATGGACGTTGCTGTTATTTAATTTATGTTTATATCTTTCCTTAGCAAAGATTTGAAATATCTATAACGATATGACTAAAAAAATAGAGTAAAACAAGTTACAAAAAAAAGTCTCTACTTATATATTCTACTTGCAAGGTTACCCGCGTTGCGCCGGGTAAAAAGTTCGTCAATAAGAGCTATTTAATCAATGATTAAAACAATACATTGTTCATATGACGGTTTAAACAAGTGATCAAATAATGTCAAAAAACAAATTATGTATTATAATTAATGAGGAATGATTGAAGTAATAATTACAAATAACATATAAGCGACCTAGCCTACAAAAGATAATAAAAGTAAAACCATTTAAAAAAGAAGGTAAAGATGGAAATTTATTTTGAACATGTAGATAAGTTTATTGTCATTTGAGAAGTCTCTTGCTTCCTTTTGCTTTACCTTCGAATAATGATTTGATGTATAAAAGTAACAAATTTAAAAACAAAGATAAATACGTAAAGTGTGTAGATGTTTATAAGATAACATGCCAATTCTTAAAAATATAAAGATAAACCATTAAAGAGTGTAGTAGTTTGTAAAGTAACATGCCAATTCTCATTTGTGATATTAACCAAGAGATTGCAAATAGTAGTAGATGATTTTGTTGATGCCTTGTTAGCAACAACAAATTAATATTTGTTGGTAATTTTAATGTTAGGAACGATTTTAGTGTTATTGGATTAACTTGTTGAGCTGGTATATTATATTAGTGTCTAAACGAGTTAGATGACGTGGGATTACGAGCTCTAGTTCTTTCTGTATATGAATGAATATATTGGGCTTAGTTTAGTGGATTTATTTTATTAATAATATTGGGCCTTTGGGGTACAGGGGCAAATAAGCATATTATATGTTGGCAATTTTAACTATTATGGATTTACATATACGTGGGCTCTAGTAGTTAATAAATAAGGCTCATTTTATTAATGGATTTAAATTGTAGTTCATGAAGCCCAACATTGAAATACATATTCACCCTCACAGATGAAAGGAACATTCCAGATCAAAGAAATATGAGATGCGTCGTACAGTTTTCTTTTTCTCTCTCGCAGACAATGAATTTTGATTCTCAAAAATCTCAGTTTGAATCCGATTAAGCATTTATATGTATGATCAATTGGTTTAGTCTAATAATGTTTCATCACGTTTCTAAGATTTATCCAAGATATCATGTTTTATTGATTTATGTTCCGCCTGCTGGTTCAATGATTGGTTTCGGTTCAAATCAAAGGACTACACTTCTGTTATTAATCACAAATATTCAAAGGTACATGTTTATGGTTTACAAATTTTAGAAGGTACGGTTTGATATTATTCAATGTTTTCAACAATATTAAGCTTATAAGATAACCAGTAGATTCTCATGTGTGGTATAAACCAAAAGATTGCGAATAGTAATAAATTCATGGGTGATGCCATGTAAGCAAAACCAAATAACTCGTTATTTATTAGCGGGTGTTTATGTTTGTGTTCCGGTAACAATTATAATTATTTATATATTGTGATCATGGTTTTTTCAATAGAAATTGATTCAGAGAACTTCCATCAAATTATAGGAAAAAAAGAATAGATGTAAAGATATGTTAAAAAAACTGCCTCAAGGTTGATAAATCTTATCAATCCTGGAAAATAAGAGTATATTAAACTATGTAAAGTTTAACATTAGTAATACGATTTACATGATTTTAGTAATTTAATTCAATAAAAAATAAACTGAATGCATATCAGCTTTGTTAAATTAGAAGCGGTTGCTTCCTATTTTTGACTCCTTGATTCAAGATCTTCTAAAGCTGGGCATTCGGTTTAAAGCTAATCAACTTATCAATCTTCATGATTTGAGAGTCCATTAACTTCATGATGAATCCACTCAAATATTACCAATTTGAATCTCCAAATAAATATAAACCCAACTAAAGCCAAGTACAAAAACAAGCTTAAGTGTTAAGCAAAATTACATAGTAGTTAGAAAGGTTAGAAAAAAATGACATTAGGAGGTGACAATATTCAACATGTTTACTTATGTATGGGCAATGAGTTTTTTTTTATCTCAAATAGATCAAATTGGTTAATTCTTGATCAAACTCTATTTACATATGTTAGGATCGTAATATTGACATCAGAAGAATAACAATATATTTATGTAAATAGATAAACGGGTCAAAATAAGTTGTGTATATGTATGGTTCGAACCTGAGTATAATGTGTCAAAGATGTTACTTAATGACAGTTATTGGCGCGAGATATTAACCACCATATAACCCACATTTAGGAGGATATAAATACCCCTTTATGCTCCACATTTGCCAATGATAATATATATATGTTTCGGGTGTGTGTTCTCTCTCGATTCAAACTTATGTGTGTAATGTATGTTTGAGTGAAACTGATTAGTGATCTTAGCAATCCTTCAATTGGTATCAGAGTAGAAACACTCGAAGGAAGAAGGAAATCCATGGTGAATTGTTTTGTCAAGAATTAGAGAATAGAATATCAATACGTGGTAAGTGGTTGATGGCATAGATGTTTCGGTGATGAATCCAATGCTTGGATTCGGTTAGGAGGACGAGGGTGAATCAAACAATTGCAGTTAGGGAGACAACAAGGAATCGAGTGTGGAGACACTACACATAAAAGTGAGTAATTTCATTATTGATCATTCTGATCTATTCAGTTTGGCACCGAGACGATTCGAAAATATGGTAAAGGGGACACGTGCAAGGACTCCGTTCAAGAATCATGTATGCTCCTATTGTAATCGACCTAGTAAGTTCAAGGAAGTATGTAAAAGTAGAATTCAATTTTATGAGTTCATGGTAAAAGGAATGAAACGAGGAAATTTGAATGATATTGGTATGTCGGTTTGCATCGCAAAAAACATTATATTGGGAATTCAAAGCTTTTTAAGAAACTAAGGAATCATTTGGAATTGAAACATAGTTGTTAAATTTTACTAAAGAATACTTTTAGGATAAAGGACAAGTTGAGTTGATTTCAAATGAAAATTCATGTTGTAAGGTTTACACCTAAAGGCTGATGTAACCAAAGTAATCAAACTGTTCTCAGCATGCATGCAAGATGTACGTAGTAGAGTTACTTCGGAAGTTTTACACAACTTAAAGAAAATAAGCTAATGTAAAATCTTCCGAAGCCAAAAGACAAAATATTCTGAAGCCAAAGATGAAGTCTTCCAAAGCTTTGGAGACAAATTCTTACGAAACGAAAGACTGATTTCTTCTAAAGACAGAGAAGACATGTTTTCTCCAATCACTTTTTGACATAAAGCTGAACAACTTTTCGCTGTCACTTTGAAAACTCACCAATTTAGATAAGTTGGTGAAAAGGTCCATGCTTTTGTAAACAATAGATTATGGTCATTGGTCTATAACTTTTTAATTTTATACCTTTTATTCTTTTTGTAATATATTAGGATGTGAGCTAATTTTTTTTGTCATAATCACAAGTCAAAAGGCAATATACCTTTTAACTATACATTGATCTTGTTGTCTAGATTAGTATTTCTAGTTGGCTTTCAAAGTATAGCTAACTGTAGATGTAATATAAAGTGTCTTAGGTTCTTGTATTTATCCTTATGCTTTGTAACACTTGTAATAGAATTTGATAGTAATATACAATATTCTTGAAAAACTTTATCTTGTTCTTGTTCTTAGTTCCGTCTCATACTTACTTATGTTCTTAGTATCATAAACCAAAATCGGGTTCCCTATTTGATCTGTTAAGTGTTCTAACTCTCTCCTCATTGTGAAAATGATTGTATTGACCATCCTCACCCAATCCTACACTTGGTATCAAAGCATTTTTAGGCTCTTGATTGTAAGATCTTGCTATCTTAAATCCCTTTAGTTTTACAAACCACTTAACAACTCAAATGGCAGCTCTTACCAGGGCTGATATGGAAACCGGTACCATGAAAAAATCTCCACTGATTAATCCTGATAACTTTGCTACTTGGTGCCAAAGAATTAAAGGCTTCATCAAGTATCAAGACAACAAAAATATAGGGATCTGTTGGCCCAGGACCTCATGTATCATGCACCTCTTCAGCTGTTGCTGGTGGTGGCATGATACCAAAGGAATTGGCTGACTACGCAGAACAATACTGGAAGAAGATTGATATAGATCAGAATGCCATGATCACCCTCCAAACTGCTCTTTCAAACACTATCTATAGAGGCTTCAATAAGTGCAAAACTGCTAACCAACTATAGGATGCACTGAAGCTCATGTACGAGGAGTCTAATGAAGCCAAAGAGAACAAGAAAGGCCTCTTGAAGCAACAGTTTGAGAACTTCACTTTCAAGACAGGTGAAACCATGACTCAACACTACTTCAGGTATGTTGATATTGTGCATACTCTAATGGATGTTTAAGTAATTCTTGAGAATAGAGACATTATGAGGAAATTCATGTCCTCTCTTTCCAGACAATAAACCCACTATTGTGTGTGGTTATTAAAAGGACTGAAAACCTCAAAACCCTTACTCTCATTGAGTTATATGGTATGCTCAATACCAGATGGAGATGAACATGCAAAATCCATCTGACCACTCTAACAATCAACAGAGTTCAACCCTTCATGTAGTTGAAAGGGATTGTAGAGAACCACAACATCATCTAATCTACTACCCTGAAAATTCATAAAAGGGTCCTTTCATCACCTTCCTAGAGACACCAAGGGAGGCCTACATCCAAGGAAGCCCATTCCAAGACACAAACCCTTCTCAAGCCTTTATGTCTACTCATTAAAGCAGTGACAACTTCTTCTTCACTCTTGAAGACTTGGACTGTATCCATCCTAATGATCTGAAGTACATGGAGATAGTCCAACAGATGGCTCTTCTCACTCATAGAGCCAAAAAGTTCTACAAAAGGACAAGCAGGAAGTTTTCTAGCAATGCAACCAGTGGAAAGTTTGGGCTGGATAATAGCAATGTGAAGTGTTATAACTGTAACCAAATAGGACACTTTACTAGGGAGTGCAAGACACCAAGGACAAACGGTGGCAAAGCACAACACAGACTAAACTACACCAATAAAGCTCTACATACTAAGAAGACCAAGCAGCAAGCTGTAATTGCTGTTGAAGAAGGATGCTTTGATTGGAGTTTCCGGGTGGAAGATACATCTCAAAACCAAGCACTGATGGTTGAGCATGAAGAAGCCAAGGTATTGAAATATCTTTGTACCCCTGAATGTATTGCTAAAATTAACAAGTCCTATAACTTGGAGATGAGATTGATCTTGAGTCCTTAAACATCTTAAAAGTTGTTTTTAAAAGAGCTAGAAATGACTATAAACTTAAAGTAGAAGATATAGAGAAAACCATTTCAATTCTTAAGCATGAACATACCAACTACAAAACTCAAATCAAAGATCTCATCACCAAGTTAACTGAATGCTAAGCTAAGCTTGTGATTAGCACAACCATGGCAGAAAAATATATTCTTGAAGAAGAGACCTTTAAGAATATTATATCCTCATCCTTGCATGTAAAGGTTTGTTATTAGAATAAGCAGGGATTAGGATCTTGTAACACCCGGATATTCCTAGTAGACAACAACGAAAGAATAAACGCTAATAAAAGGAGAAAATGTAAGTTAACCCAAGTAGAGGGGTTAAAAGTTTCAAAATGACAAAATATCAAAAAGTTGGTACAAAAGTGGGCATGGCCGCCCACTCTTGTCTGCACACTTTTCCCATTTTGTTCGAGAGAGAGAGCGCAAAAAACTCTCGGAAGTTATAGAAGAAGAAGGAGAACTCGAAGTTTTTGGTAAGAATTATTGGTTTTGTGATGTTATAAATAGTTCTAGTCTCGATCATATGCTTAAAGGTGTGATTGTATGTTCGGGTGGTGTATATGTATGGGTTTTAGGTGTTAAACACGTCTTGGAAAGCTCAAGGGAAGGGTTCAAACCTGAAAGCAGCTAAGGTTTTTTAACATGTTTTTAACAAACTGTGGTGCTAAAAAATGCATGTGAACTTCTTTTTATAAAAATAGGTTTTTACCGTATGTGTGTGTGAATGTGTATGTGGGTAGGTGTAACTTTGGGATATATATGTGTATGAACATGTTATGATGCTTAGGATGCTAATACTAGACTTAGATCATGATTTAAGATGAAATGAGACTGATTTATGTTGTTTATGTGAAAGTTAGTTACTCATGCGCCTAAATAGTGGCCCATGCGCCTGACGGTCGAATTGCCTAAGTGTGCCCAAACGCCCAGAAACCCATACGTCTAAATAGTGTCCAACCGCCTAAGTGCCCATGTGTCACATCCCGGCGGAAGCGTGAACGATACGGGTGGAATGTGACTAGCTTTTATCAGAGTGCATTGTTTATAGTAAAGCACACAATAATTATATATAGAAACATAATATAGACATGCTTTTATTAATAAGAGAGGAATTACATCTTTTACATAGGTTACAAAATTTGATGTAATTGTTTTACAACGAGATCACAGCATGTCTAGAATCTATGAAAATGAGCGTCAACATACACGCTCCCGTCTACTATATTGACGGTCAGCGTGACGCAGACCCTCCCAATTACTTCACCCCATCCATTGTGTACTTCAAAGCTACAATCAAAGGTGTTACTCATTTCCTGAAAAAAAGTACACTTAAACAGTCAACAAAAATGTTGGTGAGAACATAGGTTTAATCCAGACAAATATTTTGTTGATGTATCAATTACAACAAAACCTGCTCATAACAGAATTATACTGTCACGAAATAATTTCACAAAATCCTATAATATTACATCATAACCCTCATTCGGTTAGGTGCAGGAAAATAGCAGCAACCCTCATCCGGTTGGTACAAATATTCTCCTAAGTAGCGCTACTAATATTATCGGACGGTTCCTCATTCGAACTAATGGTTGTATCGTAAATGACAGTAAGCAACAAAAATATTCTTAAAAATAATACATCAACCCAAACAGTATACTTTTCCCCCAAAACTTTATTGAATACCAAATGGTTGAAAATAAAGCTATGAACTCACCGTGTGTTCCAACTTGAACCTAACAAAATAGTTCACAGTATCAGACAATATTTTCTTTAAAATTTTTAAAACCTCAGATGTAAGTATCTTTTGGAAGTTCTACCAATAATGTTATCATAAAAATTTCCAACAAATTATTTATACATAATTTGCTTAAAATTAGTCCAAACTCCACATAAATCATAAAAATTACCTACGGTTATGCAAAAATCACCAATAGTTCATAGAATTTTACTCCAAAAGTTAGTAATATCCCGTAATTTTTATAGCATCTAAATCCAAACAGATTATTTTCTGTAAATTTCATAATATTCCCATAATTGGTTAAACATATCTTCTGTCCTTGCTAAATTCGTAAAATTTTACAGACGACTTATTATACAAAACCAATCCTCATATAATTATCTCAAAGTCTAAATCATAATAAATCAGTTTTTGTAATTTTTACAATAATCTTAATATTTAGAAAAAATACTTATACTACTCCAAAAATTATGAAAATTATATATTCTGTATTTTCAGATTTAATATCACATAAATGATTTTCTCAGTATTTATTATTCACTTTAAATATTTATTACGATTTATTTACTTCAGAAGACATAAAAATTCATACATAAATTATAATAATGAATAAAATTCTAAAATAATTCCAGAGGTTTTTATACCTCAAACGAATCATTCTGTGAATTTATCATAATTTTCCCGAATTTATTTCTATTTTTGATATTTTCTTCTATTTTCCATTATTTAGAATAATTTATAAATTATTTATTTATCAAAATTTTATCAAAGTTTTCAGAATAATATTTTAGTATATAAGTGAGAATTTTTCAATGTTTATTCTCACAATCGCATTTGTT
>BJCO01422676.1:0-10665 GCA_018326465.1 Flaveria floridana | reverse complement strand
AACGAACGAAAGCCATGTATTTCCCCCATGATTTTGTAAAACAATAACAAGTTAAAAAGGGGCCGTGGAAACTCACCTTGATCAATGAAATTTGATAGTACGTGCAATTTCACCAACGAACGCCTAGTCAATCCTAATAGTGCCCTAAATACGATAGACACTTTAAGAATTGATACATAAGTCTTACAAGCAAGTTGTTCATCCAACCTACTAGACTTATACTATTTTTAAGAAAATGTTTGTTTACGCGAGTAGTTGCTGATTATAACACTCGGTTAAGATCTTAACGAAAACAGTGAATTACGCCTTACTTAGACACGTACTAATTAACAACCAAAATGTAAAAATTGTAACCAAATACACATAAAAACACTCATATATGTATATGTACATAAATCCTAAATCACATTTCATGAATCAAACAACTTTAACCAACTTGGTATAAAAGTCTCTAAATCATGGCAATTTCCACGCATAAGTGACCATTTAGGCATCATAAACATGTTCAAACGCACGTATCACTTCATGAAACAATTGTACCTCATATGGCTGTAAATACTACATACAACAAGTCCATAACTACCGATTAAACTTAGACCCATATTATGTCTAATCCTCATGCCAAAAGTCAACGTTTTTACGACTAGTTAAGCCTAAAACGTAATATAATGCATCCAGTCACCAAGAATCATACATATTATCAAAAATACATTATTTGGAAATAAAATATCATCACATTACAGTCCTAGTTGCAGATTTCACTAGTTCCTTTTATCACATACAAAAACACCTAGTCTAGCATGCATTTCGACGTAAATCTCAACCATAATCATTCTAATCAACCAAACAATGATCCGTCCACAATTGCATGTCAAAAGATCAAGTTACTTTTATCATGTTTTCATGCTACATTATATCCCAACTTACTGTTCTAAACTATCCATAACAAACAACTTATTGCATGTCAAAGATCAAGTCTTATTTCATCACGTTTCGTAAGATATGAACCAATACATGCATATATATATATATACGACATTCATACACACCTTAAATCAATCAAAATCCTTCAACAAAACACTGAAATATTCTGTTCTAAACCATCCGTAACATTATCCATACTTGCATGTTCAAATCTAATCATAATCCTTCACTTATTGCAAGAACAAACACCCAAACATCAACATACACACATGCATGCATACGGTCATCCATACACGCACTTAATACATGTAAACCTTCATCAAAATGTCACTATAGATGATTTATAACAGATGTCATTCTTAAATCTACTTGCATGGACGATTCAACATCAACAACGCATCATCAAGCAACAATCTAGTATCCAAACTTCGACACACATACATGCACACGTACGGACACATACATACACATATATAACTCATTTTTATTCCATATTTTCTGTTTCAAAGCAGGTTTTTCCCAAAATCTTACTTGATGAACAATCTACAGCTTTTTGGTAATCATTTTCGCATAAAAACATGACTAAAACGAAATATTGTGGTTACCTTAGTCCTAGCAAGCTATTTTCACGAAAAAGAACGTAGAATGATGGTTTTTCTTCTTGCTTCACCACCCAACGAGCCTTCTTTTGCTCTAATATGCTTGTGCCTTGAGTTCTAAGTGAAGATCTTCAAAGAAAACGTAACAAAAACGAAAATGATGGTGGGGAGGTGGTGTTGGCTGTAGGTTTGTAGAGAGAAAAGAGGGAGAGGGTGATTTCTTTGAAATGAAATGGAGAAAGGGAAATGAGAGGGGTAGGAAGGTTTTTTATAAGGGGAGGGGAGGGAGAGGGGGAAGGGCGGCCGTAGGAGGGGGGTAGAGGGGTAGTCGAACGGTCTTTTTCCTTTTTCTCCATCTCGACCCGATTTTCAAAACCCGAACATGTTAAATTTTAATTCCTTGCGAAATTCTAGTCCAAAACGACTATTTACATGCCCCATATCTTGGTTTTATCGTCTACTTGGGCATTTTATTGTTTATCCACTAGATTAAGCCATCTCGTCATACTAAGGCGCGTAGATGCTGTTATCGGGTTTTCTCATTATGATAGTCGTTTCATCACATAATAACATTAATATTAGTGTAACAAAGATTAAATTATTCCAAATTCTCTTTCTTACCTATGACGTTCATATTTATTTTCCCGGTCGGTTCGTAGTGGCGTTCATTTCAGACATTCGTCGGACTCGGGTTTTCATGGTCGAACACGCATGAAATAGAAACGTCAGCACACGTAGGACTCTAATCAATCTTTAGATTACTTTATTTAGTGCTATATATTCTAAAACGAAACTGAGCATAGAAATCAAGATCTAGGGTTTCTAGAGAAATTACCCGGAAATCGAGGGTTGTCACACTCTTGTTCTTCGATGGTGTTGCTAGAAATGAGAGAATAGTGTGTGTGTTTTCTCGGTTAAGTGAAGAACTAAGAGAGAGAGAGAGAGATATGAAAATATGAAAAGGGGATCGATGGTTTTGCATGTATGGAGAAGTGGGATATTAGGTGGAGTGTGTGTTTAGTTTTTGGGATTTCACAGGTTGTATTCCATTAGTGAGTTTGGGCGGCCATGCAGAATATTAACTTTTATTTGTTTTTATTTGTTAGATGTTATTACTATTATTATGTGTATGATCCGCGGATGTGCTTGGGCACACAACCGTATCTGGATTTGTCTAAGTGTTGGAAACACTATATTTGTTCCAAAATAATCATACAAAAGTTAGTTTCTTTACAAAAATAAGTCTCTACATGGTTAAATACCAATATTGAATGTAAAATAAGTGTGGAAAATAATTAGAAGTTGATTATTTACACGATTACATAAATAAAATTCTAGGCGCATGACAACTGTTCAGGCGCATGACAACTGTTTGGGCGTCTGGGACTTAGGCGCATGACAACTGTTCAGACGTATGACAACTGTTTTGACGTCTGGGCACTGCTGAACCGCCCAAGACTTGGCCGTGTGGGCACTGTCCAAGCGCATGGGCACTGTTCAGGCGTATGGCTTAGAAAAATTTTCACAAATATTTTTCATAAGTCCTTGGCTTAACTTGGGGTCGAGGAGGGGTTGTTACAATTATCATCAACTTAGTTGGAGATTCTGCATCATCAAACAAGTGAGAGTTATTGAGTATGTGAGGAAACTATTGTGTTGAGTGGCAAACACCGATCCTATAATTGGTATCAGAACTTTTTAGGCTCTTGAGAATGAGATCTAACCATCCAAATCACCCTTGTTTCTTCATACTCACTTACTCTACTCAAATGGCCCTCAACCAGAAATACTCTGAGACTGAGATGGAAACCATGACTAAGGCTCCTATTATTACTCCTGATAATTTTAGGAGTTGGTGTCAATGTATTAAAGGATTCATTAAGTATCAATATAATCGGATGTGGAGGACTGTCTCCTAAGCTTCAAAGACAAAGTCTTCCGAAGCCAAAAGACATGAAGACTGATTTCTTCTGAAACAAGCAAGCTGACAGACTGGCTAAGAGGATTCAGTATAGGATTGTTGAAGAATTCAACATAGAAGAAGACAAAGGCAAACAGGTAATGTCATTGGTCAACTAGATGTTTAGGTTGACCCTAAGATTAGCTTTGAAGGGGAAACGTTGACTGAAGGCCTAGTTATAGAACCTGTGAACCTTGAGACATGAACTCCTTCCATATCCTCTACCCTCATGAGGTAGCAGCTGGTGAAGCTGCTTTATAACCTCTCTCTGGCCAGAGCTTAAGTGTTGAACTAAGCAATGAAGGCCAAAGCTCTCTCCACCCTGAGTCACCAAGGCATGTGAATGACAAAGGAAAAAGGAAGTTAACTCATAAGGAGATTGAGGAGGAGGAAAGAGAGAGAAAAAGGAATCTAAGGGGGAGAGTTCAAGTGGGTCCTTAGGTTTCATGGAAGCTACAATCAGGGCTGCCTTCAGGCCAAACACTTAAGATGATGAGTTGAGGACAGCCAGAGTAAACAACTTAGGGACCATGAACTACAACATTGATGAACTCATCTCTCTTCCCTTAGAAGAGCTTAATGAATTGGCTGACACCGTGTTGTCAAAGGAGAGGAAGGAGGCAAAGGATGTAGAATTGCTCCTTAAGATCAAGGAAGAAAGGAGGCAGAAAAGACTCTACAAACATGCTCCTACCCTCTCCCCAGTTCAATAAAGTCCTGAGAAAGAGGCTGTGGCAACTGAGCAACAACCTCAAGTAGATAAGGAAGTAGACAGACAAAACATAATCAACTACCTGAGTGCCACAGGCCTCTATCAGGCACCTACACTTCTTCCCTTATCCTATGAATACATAGAGTTTGAGTACCTCAAGCAGCTTGCACAACAAGTGATGAAATAATAAAAGGCTGCTATGAGGAAGATGAAGGAAGAAGGTACAAAGTCAAGAGCCATCATCTAAAAGTGTCAAAAGAAGTCCGTTGATTAGCAGCGGATGATGAGCTTCTTGAAGCTGTAAGGATTCTTTGGAAGGTGGCTTGATCCAATGTCTCTATCCACCATGGATGAGCATATTAGGGTGATCAAGCAAAAGATTAAGAATGGTGATCTTGTTGACTTGCATTCTCCACCAAGTCAAGCTGCACCTAAAGTTGAGGTCAAGGTGGAACCCTTTTAGATATCACAACCTAGAGCTAGAGCTGATCCACAACCAACTTCATCTTCTAACCCTTCTTCTGAACCTGTGAGGGAGGAGGACCCAACTAAGAAAGACACACAAGAACAACCTAGTGCTGAAGGCCAGTCTTCTTAGTTTAAGTCTGCAAAGAGGAAGAAAAGGATCACCATGAAGAGGGACACTAAGAAGAAGAAGTCTAAGGTATCCGTCTCTACACCTCAGGATGAGCATCCTGAGGTAGCTTAAGAAGAGGCTGCTCAACCAACTCCAACACATGTAGAGCCTCAAGTAGAAGATAACTCCTGTCCTAGACTTTTGATGCAAATCAAGACAAATGGTATGTCATCGGAGATCAAGGAGTTCAAGATGTTTATTTCTGGCAAGACATGCTTGATCTTCCTCTGCATGATCTTTACGACATGAGGTGTTACTATAAGGGTCTAAAGGATCTTGACCAAATAATGAAGAACGGAATGGTCTTGATCCTGATAAGGACTGTTAATATCTAAGTAACCCTCTCTATTTTGGTAGCATCAGCCTAAGGAGAGTTTGTAAGGTTTATACTTAAAGGTTGATGCAACCGAAGTACCTAAAGAGCTTCCACCATGCATGCATGAAGTGCATAGTAGATTTACTTCAGAAGTTTTATACAACTCAGAGAAAATATTCTAACTGTATCATGCTAAAAACATTGCACGTAGAACTAGGAGGAAAGTGTTCGGTTTGAACAATTCTAGTAAGATAGGGTTTGACAAGTCAATTTTGAGATGTTATAACTGTGACAACCCCGGTCGTTTTGCTAGAGAATGTACTGAAGGGAGATCTGCTCAATCTGAGACTAACAAGAAGAATGGTGACTGTTGAGGTAGAGACAAAATCTAATCAAGCTGGCACATCAAAGAAAAAAGCCTTGGTATCACAGTCTAATGGAGAGTATGATTGGTTTGATCACTTAGAGATTCTTGATATCAAGCTTTCCACAGCTTTGTTGGCTGAGATCAAAACTAAAGAGGAGAATGGTAATGACAATCTACTTGCTGAGTTTATGTCTTCTGGTTTGTTGGCCAGTGTTTTTGGTGAAGAATAATGTGTTAATTCTGAGATTGCAAAGGAGGTGGAAGAAGTGAATAGTGAAACAACTAAGAAAGTTTGTGATGAAAAAGACTGTGAAGGAATAGCTATTGAGATTACTCTAGCTCATTTGAACTCAAGAAAGCAGTGACTGTTGAGCTTACTCCAGTCCAAATTATTGAAGAAAAAGTTACAGCTGTTGAGTTTACTCCAGCTTCTGCTCACGACTTGAATGAACATGCTGTTGAGATTACTCCAGCAAATATAGAAGAAAGACTTGTGCAAAAGACCTTCATGGTGATCGTAGTCCATGAAGAGACAGAGAGGAAATCTGAGACTGATGAGGTATACATTTCTATTTGTTCTAATGAATGCATTGAAAAGGTAAATAGATATAGAGTTCATGATGAGCATTTGATATTAGAAGTTGAGAAACTTCAATGCCAAGCTTGTAAATATAAATCTGATGAGAAAATATTTAAAGAAAAGATAGACGGCTTAAACAAATCAATTTACCAATCAAAATCAGATCCATACGATAAAGATTGTAACATAAATGATTTGACAACATGTTTAGAAATCAATAAACTAAACAGTGAACTCTTGTATGCTAAATTGAGTGTCGAGAAATTTGAATTATCTTCAAACATGGTTGAAGTATTATCAAATCTCAAATGACACAAAAGATTAATGATGGTAACGGTGGAATTGGATATTCTAACATTGCACCACCAATTAACCATGACTTTTGTTTATTGCCTTCATCCATTAACAATTGAAATGAAGAGACCTATGGCTTAGGTTTTCAACCAAAGTCTGACTTAAAACCTTCAGTCAATGTGCCATTGACTGTTGATCCTATCATAACAACTGCAATTAAAATTAATCATGATAATTCTTTTCCAAAAAATGTGAAGAATAAAGGGTTGGTTGAAGAGTGGGAGAGTGATGATGAATTAGTATTTAGGAAAAACAAAACTTGTAATAAAAATCATGTTTGTAATTCATTATCAAATATCAATGAAAGTTCAGAAGTTGTCTTGTTTCAAATGATTGTTTAAAGTTATCAAACAAAGAAAAGAAACTTAAATCCAAAATTTATTATAAGACCAAAGAAAGGAAAAGAGTCACAACATCTGTATCTGACTTGAAAATTGATTTCAAGAACAGATTTGTTCCAAAGGCAACATTGATAAAGATGATTATATTTTTAAAGAAACATATGAAATTTTCTTTAAAAATAAATCTCCTATTATTGCTAATTCTGTGAAACAAGATGTTTGTAGCACAGGTACAAAAGACATTGGTCCTATTCCAGTACTTTCAGGTCATAAAGACAAAGTTCAAACAAAATCCTCGTTAACAACTAAAGAGAATCAATCTCTTAGGACAAAAGAACAAGAAAAACAAGAGACTGTTAAGGAATCTTTTGGCCAAAGACATACTAAAGCCAGATTCTCTGATAACTATGGAAGTTATTATCAACAGTTTGAGAAAATAACCCAAGAACAAAATGTGTATCAAACTATGTGTTGTTATGTATGTGGAAAGTCTAACCACATGGCTCAGAATTGTCATCATAAAACATTAACAAGTAAACAAAAGTTTCATGATTCTATTGCTAATAATAGAAAATAATTCTTTTTTTAATGTAAAGTATAAAAGAATTTGGAATCAATCAAAATCGTTTGTTGATAAAAGAAATGTTCATCCAAATATTACTTTGCAAATAGAAACTACTAACAAGAAATCTTTATCTGTTAATGATGACAATCCAACTTCTCCATAAAATCCTATTAAGGAATTGGTTTCAAATCTGGTCAAACCAATTTTGAAATTTAAAATAAAAGAAAAGGAACGAGAAGCTGATATTGTTGAAGATTACATCTTCAATGATAAAAGAGATATGATAAGAAACTCTGTATCATATTTGGATGAAAATGATGTACTCAAGTCAACCATGGCTTGGGTTTATAAAAATGAATGAATGTTTCAATTGTGCAAGAACATCCAAGACCCAGCATCAACAGTGTATGACACGTTGACATTGGATGTTCAAGGCACCTGACTGGTAATATATCTCTTTTAAATAATATCAAACCATATAACGGATGATATGTTATTTTTACTGGAGACAAAGGATATTATTACAAAGAAAAGTACAGTCTCAAATGGTGTATTAAGTTTTGAAGATGTCAACTTTGTAGAGGAACTAAAACATAATTCTTAAGTGTCTCTCAAATCTGTGACAAACAATATTCCACCCATTTCACTGATAAAGAATGTCTAATTCTAAAACCTGGATTTGTAATACCTAATGAATGGATGTTATTGAGAACTCCAAGAGACAAAGACACATATTTACTTGATATGAATGGATCTCATTCATTTGTAAGTACGACATGTTTGTTGTCTAAAGCCTCGGAGAGTGATTCATTATTATGGCATCGTCGTCTTGGCTATGTAAACATTAAAAAAAGAACAAGTTGGTTATAGGTAATCATGTAGTTGTTCTTCCTTTCAAAGAATTTCAATTAGCAGAACATTGTCTGTCATGTTCTAAAGGCAAAGAAAATAAATTACCTCATAAACCAATCGCTCATACAAAAATAGACTCTATTCTATAAGTGTTACACATGGATTTGTTTGGTCCAGTTAACGCTTTGAGTTTGGGACGTCGTGCTTATTGTTTAGTCATTACTGATAATGTTTCAAGATTTACATGGGTTTTCTTTTTAGCAACCAAAGATGAGACACCTCATTTGCTGATAAAGTTCACGACTCTAGTGGAAAATCTGACTGACAAAACACTCAAATGCATTTAAACTGATAATGGCACTGAGTTCTGTAACCGGACATTGAATGAATTCTGTAATTCAAAGGGGATAGCAAGGAAATTCAGTTCAGCAGGAACTCCATAAGAAATGGAGTTGCTAAAAGACAAAACAGAATGTTAATTGCATCTGCCAGAACCATGTTATCAGCAGCCAAATTACCTTCATTCTTTTAGGCTGAAGTTGTTAACACTGCTTATTATGTTCAGAATCATGTTCTAATAAATAAACAACACAATATGACTCCTTATGAAATCTTTTTCAAACATAAACCTAAAGTCACATATTTCAAAACTTTTAGGATGTTGTTGTATATTATTAAACACATCTGATTCAAAATCTAAGTTTCATGAAAAAGCCGATGAATATTATTTTGTTGGTTACTCGGCCAATAAAGTTGCATATAGGGTTTATAATGAAAGAACAAAACAAATAATTAAGTAATTTAATATTGATTGGCATGAATCTAACAAAACTGATGCAGGTTCTGCACCTTCATGGGTTTATGATTATGGTTCCTTATTTGAAACTTTTAATCTCTCGTCTATTGTTTCTACAGCTTCTACTCCTTTGACAACATTTATTCAGGATTTGTTTGCTGATGATGTTGGATCCAACTCATCTCAAGCACAAGGAATATCTTCAAACATACCTACTTCTATACCAAGTACAGCTACTCAGTAGGTTTCTGAATCGATATCATTAAGTCTGATCCTATTATTGAGCAAGATCCACAAGTGTATAATTGGAGTTGTACTTGTACACAAGATGATCATATTGATGTCATTCAAGTTCCATTCGATGATTTTTCTATTCATAATGATTGTCATCAAGAGGAAGATATCGTGTATCAACCTGAAGGAGGAAACACTATTGAAGAACCAGTTGGTCATATGTCTAACTTACACGAAGTAATATCTGAAGTTGTCATTCCTTAGCTTAGAATTCATAAGGATCATCCAACTGAAGTCATTATTGGCCTACTATCATAAGGCGTTCAGCCTCGAAGTCGTTCTGGAACAATCAATACATGTCTATATTCCTATTTTATCTCTTAAATTGTGCCAAAGAATGTTGAAATGGCATTGAAAGAAAATAGTTGGGTAGAGGTTATGCAAGACGAGTTGATGCAATTCAAGAAGCTTAATGTTTGGCATCTGTGTGAACTACCAAAGGGTAAGCTGCCAATCGGAACGAAATGGATATTCAAGAATAAGACGGATGAGAAAGATGTGATTGTTCGCAACAAGGCCAGACTTGTTGTACAAGGATTCTATCAAATTAAAGGGCTTGATTCTGGTGATATATATGCTCTGGTTTCCAGACTTGAAGCTATACGAATGTTTCTGGCTTTTGCTTCATACAAGAACTTCAAAGTTTACCAGATGGATGTCAAAACTGCATTTTTATATAGTGAAATGAAAGAGGAAACCTATATTTGTCAACCACCTGGTTTTGAAGATCCAGATCATCCTTACTATATCTTTAAGTTAGACAAAGCACTTGTTAGGTCATTATAAGGCTGGTGCAACCAAAACCACTTCACATAGTCAATTTTGGTATTATATTCAAAGGCTTCCGAAGCTAAGTATGAGATCTTCTGAAGTCTGAAGACATCAGCTGAAGACAACAGCTGAAGTCAACAGCTGATGATAACAGCTGAAGTTAACAGCTAAAGACAACAACTGAAGTCAACAACTGAAGACTATCTTTCGAATACAAAGTCTAAAGAACACTTCCGAAGACAAAGTCTGAAAGAAAGATCTGAAGACTATCTTCTGAAGACAAAGTCTGAAGGACACTTCTGAAGACAAAGTCTGAAGAAAGAGCTGAAGACAAAGTCTGAAGAACACTTCCGAAGACAAAGTCTGAAGAAAGAGCTGAAGACAAAGTCTTCTTCCGAAGACAAAGAAGACTCCAAGCCTCGGAAGAAGCAGTCTTCCGAAGTATAAGTGGCTTCGGAAGAAGTTATACTTCCGAAGCAATTTAACCTTCGGAAGACATTGCTATGACCAGTAGACATAAGTATGGTCTCTGACAATCCGCTGCAGACCTCTGATACAGCATGGCTTCTTCCCAAAGAGCCATGTTGTTGACCATAC
>BJCO01422416.1:0-59695 GCA_018326465.1 Flaveria floridana | reverse complement strand
TTTATATGTGATCCAGCCCCAAAATCGTTTGAAAACATGTAAATGAGGGGTCCTAGAACTCACATTATCAGGGAGAAGATGAAGAGCTTCGATTTGACTAGCCTCTCGACAAATCTCGTACCCGAATCACCACGTTCTCCCTTTCTTTCTCTGTTCTCTTGCTCTCTGCTCTTTCTCCCGACTGAAAAGTGTAAGTGTGGGGGAGAAGAAGAGAGCTGCCCCTCTTTTATAGTTACAGCTCAGTCGCTCGAGGTCCAGGGGCGACTGGACCTTCAGTCGCATGAACACCATGCGACTAGACCTTCAGTCGCATGAGTTCCATGCGGTTGATCCTTCATTCGTCCGAGCATCGTGCGATTGAACCCCCAGTCGCATAAATTACATGCGACTGAGACTCAGTCGCATATCACTCCAAAAAGTAAAACTTCCGGGTGTTACAATTTCTCTTTTTTTAACAACTCTTTAACCAAGAAAGCAGACAACATAAAGATGAAAATAGTGACGGAGATCAAAGCAGCGAATACTCAAATTCGCTGCAAAGAGGTTGTGTTTGCTGATTTGAGTTGTAGGTAAGTAAGTTTTATGTACACGGAGATCATTTAAAGGTGTTTGACGCCCAATTATTGTTACAACGTCTTCTTTTTTCATTTAACATAATGTTTGCGCCGCAACACGCGCGGGCACCCACTAGTATCTATATAAGATAGAAACTTTAAAGAGTTGAAATTTTGAAGAGAAAATCTTTTTGTGATTTTTTCTTTCTTATCTGAACAAGAAGTTGATATATACTTTTCTTTGGGATCATATCAATCTTACCTTTCACAAGTGCAAGAAGTTGTTAGTAAAACAGACATGTTCATGAACATATTCATTGAAGGTATGTTTATCCTCTTAAACTCATACTTGGTAATATTTTGATGCAAATGATCTTATCATGTTTTGAGTTGATTGGGCATTCAACATGTACTTCACACTCAAAAGCATAGCAAGGTCAACCATCTGCATGCAATGTATGGTAGAACTTTTAACATTTTACTTGACCAGGTTACTTAAAATATGAAATCTCATTTTGCTTGATCCTTATTGGGATTCTTTTATTTTGATCCTTTTATCAGTTTGATCCACATTGGGATTCTTTTAACTTCACTTTGGAAGGTGATCTCTTAGGATTCTTTGTTTCATTCACATTGGAATGTAATTTTTTCTATTGTTTCATCCATGTTGGATGTGTTCCTCATTGGGAATATTGATAGATCATGACTTTAGCACTATATGTTTGTTTCTCCAGATCTTTGCTCAGCAAAACAAAAGAGAAACTGATGTTAGTAAAAGAGATTCATATGATATCATTACCTGGTATGTTTAGGTTGCTACACACACATATTTGGATAAGCCAATACTTACACACACTATGAGATGAAAGTTTCACAATTGAATATACGCTTTAGCTCATCACTGCATGTGTTTTCTTTTCCAAGTTGAGCCTACCCGCATATCAGATAAGTCATGTCAGTCATTTGAGATTTATAAGTAAGCGCAGTGAATGATATAATGACTGTAATTATATCATTTTCCAATTGTATAAACCATATACTTCTTCTTTTAATTTCTTTTTGTATTTTTGAAATATTTGAATGTTTTGTTGATTTTGATTTCTAATCAAGATTAATCATGCCAATTGATTGAACTAGGAATTCAAATCTAGTTGGATCAAATGTCTTAGTGAATAAATTAGCTAATTGATTATCAGTGTGAACTTGTATTAATTTGATTAACTCTTTTTAGCACAATCTCTCAAAAAATAATATCTAATTTCAATGTGTTTTTGTTTTTGAGTGTTGCACTGGATTATTTGTTATGAACATAGTTGTTGTGTTGTTAATGTGAATTGGAGTGTGCAAAAAGTTAAAACCATAATCAAGAATCTGATTTTGAATCCAGAGAACTTGAGAACAACATGCTGATGCTACTATATACTCAGCTTCTGCTGTTAAAACAAATACATTTGTCTACTTCTTGCACTGCCAGGAGACCAGTCTAGGACCAAGAAATTGACAACCGCCAGAAGTGGACTTTCTGTTGAAGTTGCATCCCCCATAATCATTGTTAGTGTATGCATAGATATTGAAGTCTACTTCCTTTGGATACCATAATCCAAAAGCAGGCTTGCCCTTAAAATATCTTAATATCCTCTTGACTACATTCACATGGGATTCCTTGGGATCTGCTTGATATCTGGCACACACACAAACACCAAACATAATGTCAGGCCTACTGGTTGTTAGATACATAAGTGAACCTATCATAGAATGATAGTGAGTGTTTGCCTTCAGGATCTGGACCAATCTTCACTTTAGTGTCAACAGGAGATCTGATGGAATGACAATCAGCAAACTTGAACTTCTTCAAAATTGTTTCCGCGTATTTTGATTGATTGATGAAGATTTCATCTGCTGTCTGTTGGACTTGCACTCCTAGAAAGAATGTGAGTTCCCTTATAGTACTTATTTGAAATTTTGAATGCACGAGGTCTTCAAAGTCTTTGCAGAGTAACTTGTTTGTCGAGCCAAAGATGATATCATCCACATATATCTGAACCAACAACATGTCTTTTCCTTTTCTCTTTTTGAAGAGGGACTGATCAATCTTTCCTCTTTCATATCTGTTTTCAAGAAGAAACAACGATAGAGTCTCGTACCACTTCCTTGGTGCTTGATGAAGACCATACAAGGCTTTCTCAAGCTTGTATACCCTGTGTAGAAAATCTGGGTCTTCAAATCCATGAGTTAACACACATAGACTTCTTCAGCAATCTTTCCATATAGAAAATCACATTTCACATCCATTTGATAAACAGTGAATTTTATGGATGTTGAATATGCTAGAAAGAGTCTTATTGCTTCTAGTCTGGCTACAGGAGCAAACACTTCATCATAATCAATTCCTTCGTCTTGCTATACCCCTGAGCCACTAGTCTTTCTTTGTTTCTAATGACGATTCCCCTACCATCAGTTTTATTCCTGTATAGCCACTTGGTACTAATAGGGTATTGTCCTTCGGGAAGATCTACCAGTTGCCATACTTCTTGTTTCTTGAATTGTAGGAACTCTTCCTACATTGCCTTAATCCAACTATTGTTTTGATGAGCCTCTTTGATATTTTTGGGTCTGTTTGACAAAGAAAGCAAGAGAACAAACAGATGTTTGCTATGCTTGATTTGCTTCTTGTCACCTGTTTATTAAGTTCACCAATGATGTTGTCTACTGCATGATTCTTATGTACTCTGGTGGTCGGAATTGAGTCACCAGCAATGGTTACATCAAGATTGGAGACATTCAGATCATCTTGGTGAGAGGCAACTTCATCTTGTATTATAGGGGAGTTGTGAAAATAATCAAAGACTATTTAAGTTCTTGCTTCAGCATCAGCAGCACTTTGATTACTTCCATCATTTGAAGTTCTTTCAGTTTCAACTGGAGGTGTAGCATGATCTTGAGTTCTGACTTCAGTGGATGGTTCTTCTAAAGGAGATGGTATTATGCTAGGACCATCCTCAGTTGAAACACTTTGATTTTGAAATGATTGTCTAACAGGATCAGCTTGCAGTGGGACATCTTCATTAAGTTGCTCAGTAGAAGTTGGAGGCATCATTGGAAAGTCATTCCTTCTTTATACTAATGATGAAGATTCAGCTGATTGTAGGTTTCCTGCATTAGACAAGTGAAATTGATCAAAAGATTTTGTAAATGAATCAATATCAAACAACCAGTCAGGACCATTTGTTGATTTGGGAAATGCATGTTCCTTAAATTGAACATTTGTTGATTCATCAATTATGTTTAATCTAGGATTAAACACTCTATAAGCCTTTTAGACAGAAGAAAAAACCTACAAAGAATCCTTCATCAGACTTAGATGAAAACTTTCTCAAATGGTCTCGGGTGTTTAATATTGAGACAGGACAACCAAATGACTTGAAAAATCCAATAAATGATTTTCTTTGAAAGATAAGTTCATAAGGACTCTTGTTGCTTTCTTTTATAATTAAAGTTCTATTTTGTAGAAAGCACGAAATGTTAACTGCTTTTGCCCAAAAGGTAATTGGCAGTTTAGCATCGGCGAGCATGGTTCGTGCTGCTTCAATTAGTGTTCTATTTCGCCTTTCAGCTACCCTATTTTGTTGAGGAGTTCTAGCTACACTAAATTGATAAGTGATGCCTTTTGGTTGTACAAAATGAACTCATATCTTCATTCTTAAATTCTATCCCATTATCACTTCTAATTGTTTTAACTTTATGATCAAGTTGGATTTCAATTTTTATGATAAAATATTTTGTTAGTTAAGACGCTTCGTTTTTATGAAGTAAGAAGAAGATCCATGTAAATCTAAAAAAGTCATCTATGATCACTAAACAATACTGTTTCTTTCCAATACTCATAACATGAGTTGGTCTAAAAATATCCATATGAAGTAGCTTCAATGGAGAATCATTTATGTTTACCAGTTTTAGCTTATGGGAAGACTTATGTTGTTTTCCTTTGAGACACGCTAAACAGTGATCAATAAAGTAAAATTCTTTTTGGGGTAAACCAATGACATGATTTTCCTTCACCAATCTGTTCATGTTTTTAAAATTGGTGTGTCCCAAATGTCTATGCCAAAGCCGTGTCTCATTAAAAGTTGCTTTTGACAGAAGACATGTTTCTTCTTTTGGTAAAGCAGAATTGAGGTTTAAGACATACGTGTTATTCTTACTCGGGGTCTTCAAGACAACCCATTTTTCAGGAATTTGAAATCCTGGTTTCAGAATGTAGCAATGAGTGTTAGTGAAGTGAGTTGAATATTTCTTGTCACAGATCTGAGACACGCTGAGCATATTGAAATTTAGTTGTTCACAGTAGTTCACTCTCTCAAAGCTCAAAATCCCATTTGTCACAGATCCTTCACCAGTGATTCTGCCACCTTGTGAATCTCCACCAAATGCCACAGTAGTTCCTTGAATATGCTTGAAATCATGAAGGAAGGAACGATCTCCAGTCATGTGTCGGGAGCACCCACTGTCCATGTACCATAAGTTATTGGACCTGTATGAATGACCCTGCAAGCACAAAAAGAACTAATTAGAATATGGAGCCCAAGCCATGATGGTCTTGGGTTTCCCGTTCTTATCCATGATAGTAACTTGTCGGTACTTTCCTCTAAATTATGACTTGGGGGATGGGGTTATGGTTGATTTCTGTTTATATCTTGGTTGGTTCATCACATCGAGATCAAGTGAAGAGTCAGAAGAGTATTCAAACCTTTGATCCCTATTTCTTTTCAGAAATTGGACACGTTTTTTATTGTCAAACTTCGCTTTTGAATTATGAAAATCATGAGCTTGTCTGAAGTTGTGATTTATATTTATTTGAACTCTCTTTAACTCTTTCAGATTACCCAAATCATCATTAGATTTGGAAGTCTTGAATTGTTTATGATGAAAATGACTGTTGATTTTAGGTTTCACAGATGTGATTGGTGAGATGGCTTGCTTTGAGGAATTCTCAAGCCATTTTGTTTGAAGAAATAATCAGATGTGTTGTGGTTGGTCATATCAAAAACAGAATAATATTTGTTAAAATACCAATTTTTGGTGGAATGATTGTTCATGTCGTAGATTGAGCAATATTGATTGAAATAGCACTTACCTGTTTTGTGATTTGACATTTCACACACGTCACAATACATGTGTTTGTTTCTTGACACTGATCCTGGTGTTGAGGCCTCAGTAGCTTTACCAGTTTTGGACTAAGCCTCAATCTTTGATTTTAGTGAGGAAGCATGATCAGCCCTTTTAGTAGTTTGTTTTCTTAGGCTAATTTTGCTTTCTTAAACTTTTCCTATCCTCCTTTTTTTGTTGGTTTACGTGATCTTTATCAAAACCAACCCCTTGCTTTGGTTTTGATGATTGAGGATATGATTTGATCTTTGTTTTTGAAACCAGTGAGATTTTGCTTTTGATTTTTGTTGAAACGTTATGTGATTTGATTGAATTCTTTGGAGATTTGATCTCACAATCAGATCTGCTTTCAGCAGATGGTTTCACAGAATCATCTATTATCTTCTATACTTTGGAAGTGCAGGAACAAATTTCACAAAAGGCACTATGACTTTGATAGGACTTCTTGGTTTGATGACATTCACTATCTTATCTGAGTACTCTTTGATTTTGATAAGATGACCTAACTTAATTTTCTCCTCATTTTGTTTCAATATAAACACTTGGTTTATTTTGAGGATTAGTGATTTGAGTTACTATTGATTTAGGTTCAACAGTTTTAGGTTCAATTTTATCAGTCAGAGTGACAGACTCAGGCACGACAGTGTAATTGTCATTATATGGTGGGGGACATGAATTGTATCCAATCCCAGTCATATCATTATGCTCCTTCTGTGATAAAGCATCTCTTGCAGCTTAGCTAAACACAGTTGAAATTTTTCAAATTTCACTTTAGTAACTAATTGCTCAGCTTTGGATTGGGCTAGCTTTTCAGTTAATTTTTCATTTTCAGCTGCAAGAGTGTACTTTTCTCCATGAAGTTTTTTATATCGGAGATGAGAGATTTGATTTTTATTTCAAAGAATTTGATTTCTCTTTTATACATCTCAGATTTTACTTTTTCTTCTTTGATTTTAGCTGCCAATTTGTGATTGTCCTCACAGTAACCCTGTAGTTCAGCAATACATTTATCACTACACAGATTAGATTTTACCTCAGATGGCATTGGAGTTGGTCCATCATTGATGTGAGCCATGAGAGCATGATTTTGAAATTGAGGCTTCACTTCCTTAGCATATAAGCTCAAGTCACATACTCCATCTTATCTGATGACATGAGCATTTGAGGTAGATTGGTTGGTTCCATGAGCTTGATTTGTGAGTTGTGGCTGACTCTGGTATGGATGTTGATGTTGTTGTTAGTGATGATGTTGTTGATAATTAATGGATTGATAGCTTGAGTTTGATTGTGAGGTTGATTGGCCCTAAGAATTCCTTTGGAAACTATTGTTGTTTCTTCTAGGAGCATCACATTCTCTTGAAAAATGGCCAGTCATACCACAATTGAAGCATTTGACTTTAGATTTGTCATATCCAAGTTTTGTGTTTTCATTCAAACTAATCTTTCTACCTTTTCTGAAGAACTTCTTGGCTCTCATTGCTATCATAGCCATTTGCCATTGCAGCTCCATTTCTTTCATATCATTTGGATCCATTTCTTCTAAGTCTTCTTGGATCAGGTGGGCAGAAGTGAGTCTTCCTCCCAAGTAGGATTCAAAGCTTGCAACAAAGGCATTGTAAGTAGCCTTTTGCTCTTCAGACCTTTGGTCTTCAGACAGACCTGTAGGAGTGGCAGTGAACCCTGTTATTTGAGATGATGTTGATGGCTTGTTTGTTGATGGAGCAACAATAAAACTGGTTGTCTTCACTCGATCTCTTGAGGAGAGAAAATCATCATCCTCAGTAATGAATGCATTTTCCACTGAGTGAGTGTCTGATGGAAATTTATATGCTTTAATAACTCGAAGTCCACCAAGGTTTCTGCTCCTTTCATCAAGTTCAAAAGCTTCAATTTTGGCAATCATTATGTCCAAGGTGGTACTCTCTAGATCAAGAGTGTTTTTCAAGAGCTTCAATTTTTACTTTATACGTAACCCCCATAATCTCTAAATCATTCACCAGCTGCACAAATCTATGCAATTGTTTTGAGATTGACTCCCCCTTGGAGTGATGAGAGGTTTCATATTGCTAAAAAGGCTTGAGAAGTATGGAACAGCTAAAGTTGTGTGGGATGTACTGTTGATTATGTGTGAAGGCAGAATGGAATACGCTTTGAGATCAATTTTTATCTTTTTGTAGTCATCATCATCAAGAGTGAAATCCTCGATGGGTATTCTTGAGGTTTTGTACAGAGCAGCCTGGTCAGTAGAAAGTGTCACTGGAATGTGAGGCCCTTTACATATGGAAATCTAATAGTCCGGATCTACACCTGTAATGTAATTCATGAACCTAATTTTCCATTGCTTAAACTCAGATTGGTGTTTGAGCATAGGAGGTTTAGGAGTATGACCAAGTTCAGAGAAAGTATGTGAATCCATATTAATAAGCTGTTTTTAACTTGTTTGAATAAAGATTAGATTGATTGTTAAGTCCACCTAGTCCAAATAGTCCAAAACAGGCTTATATAACCAGATCTGCTGAGTGTAGACAGAAACTGTAATTTTCAGAAGTTTTTTATGTTTCTGTTATGATTTTATGGTTGAGCAACTGTTCACAGATTTGTTCTTGAGGGTGATTTCAGATAAACAGTGACTGTCAAAGTATTTCAGCAGATATTCAACTTGTATACTGAATAGAGGTAGTTGAACACTCTACCAGCAACTCAATCACCAGATCAATCGAGTTCAGCTTAGATCTATGCAGATCTGAAGAAGAACCGAGAGCCAAGGCATCGATACCAATTGACTGGTGTGAGAATGATATTCTCTGTTGTTATGAATTAACAAGGACCGAATATGATAATTGAGTCAATGATTGTAAGGCGGAATCAAACAATCACAGAACATTGAATGCATGAAATACTCATAAATGCTCTTTGTATTGATTAAGGTGAATGGTTACAATAAATGCTAAGGTTTGGGCAATCTACAGTAACAATACACCTTTATGAACATAAGATGAAACAAATTATTCTGATTGTCTAATGTCTATTCTCTATCACCTCACATATGAGGATTTCTATTCTACTTATAGGCTGACAGAAAGCCTTCACAAAAGACTAAATTACCCCTGTACTATAATCTAATCTAAGTACAAAAAGTTTTCATTAGCATTTGTTGTTGTTCTTCCGTATTAACTAATGCGGATGTGTTGATCTTCATCAGCATTTGTTTTTCTTCTATCGCATTAGTGTTTGGTCATCAGCATTGACAAATGCAGATGAACAAACACTTGGCGCATTTGTTGCTAAGCATCAGTATTAACTAATACGGATGTACAATTCCTTGTCAACATTTGTTTGGTTGTCTGCATTTGTTAATGCGGAAGAACAAACACTTGTCAGCCTTTGTTCTTTGGTCATCCGCATATACAAATGCGGATAGCTGACACTTGGTCTTTTTTTGTTGATGCAGATTCTTCATCCGCATTGGTTCTTAGACTTGGAAAGATTTCCAGTAGAACAACTATCATCCACTACTTGAATTGGCATGTATGATCCTTTCAGGGTTTAACATATCATCATCATGTCATCATTATCATCAGACCATCATCTTCATCGAGTCCTCATCATCATCGCACCATCATCATCGCACCATCATCATCATCATAATATCCTCATCATCACCCAATCATTATCACCATAGCATCATCATCAAACCCTTATTACCATATAATTAACATTATCGTTATCTAACATTATCATCATCACCTTTGGACATCATTATAATCATCTTACAATATCATCATCATCAACATTCGAACATCATCATCATGATCATAATCTAACAACATCTTCATCATCGTCTACACTCAGACATCATCATCATCATCTTATAGTTTCATCCTCGTCATCTTTTGGAAATCATCTTCATCCTCAAAGATGGGCCAAAGCTGACCATGGTTACTGAACTATTGATGTTGCTGCTATCATGAGGCTCCCCCATTACCAGAGTTGTGGTGGTGAGTCGTGCGAAGCACAATGACAGCCTTGCTTCACTCCTGAGCTCGCCATTGCCGATGCATGAGGGAACACCATTAATATTTATTCGAATTGCCATGAACCTTGCCAGAAATTCTTCACCCTAATCCCCTTAGTACGAGCATGAACCAAGGAAGTGGGAGGGGAGGGGTGAGATCTCGCTTCCTGTAACCACCATCATTGCTAGAGGGTACCACCAGAGCTTTGATCATGGTCGTCAAAATCACCAGAGGGAAGGGGGCTGTGATTGGGTTGAGATTGCGGCTACCAAGGGTGGGGGTGGGTTAGGGTTATTACATTAGTTTCATCACCTTACATTATTGGTCCCTGAAAGCTTTATTATTTACTTGTTCAACCCTTAACTCATAATATTAATTAATCTCACAATAATTAAATCAATAATAATACCATTATTAATATTGTTTAGCTAATTAGGTTCAATTCGAAAATTCTGGGTGTTATAGTGTGTTTTTTCATAGTACATGTGTTAGGGCACATCATAAACTTAACTGTTCAATATGGTTTAAAAATAATTAAACCAACAAAAGATGCTTTTAAAATATTGTTAGTTGAAATTTTTAGCAATAATCAAAGATATATTAAGTATCACTAGTTTTGTAAGGACGCAAATTCTAAATGTTTTAGTCCGAATTGGGACTACTAAATTGAATTCGACTTATAACAACTTTAAAAAAGCTATTGAGCAAAAAGAAAGTTTGATAGCCTTTCAGAATATTTTGGTGAGTCATGGGAAGGCTACGACTTATCATCCATTAGGTTGTGCTACTATTGAAGAAATAAGCAAAATGCTTCATCTTTTTAAAACCATAATTACTTGTCTTTTCAGAGTTTATTATCCAATGAATCCAATAGTACTTTATCAAAATACTTAATGACTTCAAAATTAAATAAATTGTCATTAAAAGGTAGACCTTATTTGGTTATGATACCTCCAATGAAAGAAAAACTTATAAATTATTTTAAAAAAATACCTCTAGTCATTACTTATGTTGTTGCTTTAAACACTTGCTTAAATTTGTTAGGGATTGAAACTTTATTTGATAAAATTACTCTTGATTTGGGTTTAGATGAAGAAAATTCATTTTATGGTCAAACTTTAAAATCTAATTCTAATCAACAATTATCAAACATGTATGTTTTGTATTTAGCTAAATATGGTGAAACATCAAGCATTCATAAGTCGATGAACAATGCAGCACATGCTGAGAGTTCAAGTGATCTAGTGTTTGCTTTGTATAATACTTTAAGGGATGAATGTGATAAACATCAATGTGGTAACACTTCGACTATCGAACTCGAAGGTATGATGGGACTAACTTTTATCGACCATAACTCCACAAGATTTCAAAATTTTTAACTTGTTGTCTTAGTGGAAAGGTAAAGAGGATCAATTTCCCACCCTATCCATTATGGCCTGAGATGTATCAACCGTCCAAGATTCCACGGTAGCTTTGGAATCTGCTTTTTCTATTAGTGGTAGGATTATATCAATATGAATAACTAGACTCACTCCCTAAGCGGTTGAAATGTCCATTCACTTGAAGGATTATTTGAATGCAGTGAAAAGAATACATGACAAATGATCACTTGAAGGAGAATCGGAATATGAAACCGAACTATACGAAGACGAAGTAGACGGTGGATTGAGACCTGGAATGACCGATGATGAACCGACATATGATGATACCTCCGAAATTGCTCGGGTCCGAGGGGCAAATAATATAAACATCTAAATGCCTAATGAATGGAGGACTACATTAGTTTTTGTTTGTTAAAAGAATGAATTTTAGTTGTTTTGTAATCTTTCTATGTTTTTTTGGGAGTGAATTATCATTTTCCTACATGTGATTTCGTCACATTTGTCATTTTCATGCAAAAATATTTTTTCCTGCATATATTTCCCCAAGGTCTGAAAAGTTGTCATTTACATCCATAAACATGAATTTTGTGAATAAAATTTTGGTAGGAACACGTAAACATAATTTAGAATCTTATTTTTATATGAGATTACATAAGTATACTTTTAAAGATGAATATTTAAGATTATAAAATAATAGAGCTAACATTCTTGAATAAAAATGACAATTTTTACAAACCTTGGGGAGCCAAATGAAGGAAAATATATTTTTGGACGAAAATGATAAATGTAAACAAAACAAACGGCAATTCACTCTTTTTTATGTATATCATTTTATTGTTTAAAGGTTTAAGTATTGAATATTACTTTAAGTATGCCTAAAATTATGAATCTTGTTTTTAAACTTTAACAAACGTTAACTTTTTCAGTTAGTTTTGTATAAAGACCATTTTGCCCTTACCTCTTCAAGGACGAAATCTGTAATTTTCACTAATCTTTTATTTTTTTCTTTTTATTTTACATTTTTACTTTACTATTATTTATTTTTTCCTCTTTTCTAATCACTTTTATTTTTATAAACTATTCGAAATTCTAGTTCATTCCTTAATAATAAAATTTAAAAAAATGGGTCGGTTTGGGCACGAACTTGTTTAGGAAACGATCCAAAACTATTTGTATAGGGTTGGGTTTCATTGGCTCCAAATCAGTTTGAACCACCCACAAAAAAAAACTGATTCGCTTACCAACCCAAACCCGTTTGACAAAATAACCGGGTTGTACATCTCTACTCGTGATTATGCTCTTCAAAAATCTTATAAATTTGAAAATTCTAACCTTTAGACACCAGGTTTTAATCGAATACATCTTCATATTCTTCTTTTTCGCATTCTTACTACTATTATCAATTGAATCATATCTTTTAAAGGGTTTGTTCTCCTACTTTGAACATGTAAAATATTTAACTTTTAATATACCATTGTTCACATGTTCAACATTTCTTTAACATAAAATCCTTAAAGCATGTAAAACTCATAAGAATATAAAATGAGGAGATAGTAATATGATCATATGAATTAACAACCTCCATAACAAATATAAAATGCAATAACAACACAAACATAATATTATAATTACGCAAAAACCAAAACATGTTACATGAATTAAGCAACACAAATTCGACCAAATTACACATACAACAAAAAATAATTACGCAACAACGATTCATTTATTACGTGTAAACAGTTACTTATCACTCAAGTATTCTACTTATAGATAGATCACGCAAAAGTTTCATCATAACTTACCCAACTAATTAAGACATCTAACGTGAACATGTTACAAGAAATCACATGATAAACTTGTATTCAATTCAATAGTAAAACACTCAGATTGCTGAGCATCAATTGAGAAATTTGCATAAATCAAAATGAATTAAAAAAAATGATTAAAAAGAAAATAAAAGAAAGTTGCGATTGTAAAGAAAAGCCTAGGACCAAAGGTGACCAAAGAAAAGTTCATTACCCTAAAGTGCTCTATAAAAGAAAAGGATTGCTCCCTTTATTTATTCTTGCACTTGAAATATTCCTAAAAGATTAGAAAAAAAGGCTTGCTTTTAAAAAGAGAAAGTCAAAAATAAGCACAAAGGAATGAATCTCTCATACCATTCTATAGATTTGAGTTAGGTTTATGCTAAAATGACGATTATGACTTATGTAAAAGGATAAAGTTGACATTTCTACGTATGCATACATGTAGATCTAGGGATTAATTCTCTTGGTTCTAGTGTTTGTTCGAGATCATCAAAAAGTGAGTTCTTGATCCCTAAGTCTTACATTTTTGTACTACTATTAGGGCTGATATACATACATACATGTTTATTTTCCTTTGACCTTTGGTTCACATATGAACAATTAGAATGACTTGCAAATGGACATGTGCATCGAATGGTTTGAATGAAACCTTAGTCAAATAAGGTTTAGATATGTTGATAAACATGATCTTAGATTGAAAATGGAGTGTAATTGACATGTATATAATTCCAACACAAGTGTTTGGTCACTCGTACCTGCTAATGTTACACGCATATAACACTATTTCCTATATCCAACTCATATCACTCTAATATGACCCCTAGCTTTAAAGTAGGCTGATGTCCTTAACTAAATGTGTTTATGATCATTCGAACTAGACATTGTTACCCGAAACTAACCTTTCCTTAGCAAACCACTAGATAGCATACTGAACTATATCTAAGTTCTTTCACCCCTTGGTGAATTCCATGCTTGCATGTGATTCTATATATTTTTACTTGCACATGATAATACTTTAATAAACTTTAGGAATACTTGTCCACCCAAATGTAAAATTGTTCAATCAAATGTAGAAGGCTACACCCCATGTACCAGCACTTAGAATTCTTTTTAAGAAAACCTATTCACCCACATGTGGACGCTCACTCTTAGTCACCCTCATATACTATGCATTGCATCTAACCTTTGTCACATGTATTAGACTATACTTAGAGTATATTCTACTAACCTTGTACACCTAAATGTGATCATAAGTCACCCCTATCTGATTTAGCTACCTACATGGCATCTATTCATCAAACTTAATCCTCTCTACCTTAACTTAAAGAAATTTAAAACATATTTCACTTATATGTACCTTGACCAAGGATTTGACTTTTGAGATAGGGTTGACTTTTACTATGGTATGATTTTCTACATGCTTTTTCAATGTAACTAGTATTTTCTCTCACGCTACACAACGTGATTTGGTTCGTTGTTGGCTTGACTCATCAAAAAACAACAAAAGCGCATGTAGTCCTCGAATAACTGCCGATAATATTGCCTCATCTCCTCCTCAGTCTCCCATGTAGACTCTGATCCCATTCTGTGCTCCACTGTACTCGTACAAGCGGAACCACTTTATTCCTTCAAAACCTCTCTTTTCTATTGAGAATGGCCACCGGATGTTCCACGTAGTTCAACCGTTCATCCACCTCGATGTCTTCAAGTCGCACGACCACATCGTCATCAGCCAAACACTTTCTCAGATGAGACACATGGAATTTCAGATGTATTCCACTTAGCTCATCAGGTAGCTCTAATTGATAGGCCACCTCCCCTACTATTGCGACAATCTTGAAGGCCCTATATACCTTGGACTCAACTTTGCTCACTTTCAAAACCTGATAACCCCTTTCCATGGAGATACCTTCAACATCACCCTATCACTAGCTTGAAACTCAAAACATCAATTCTAAGGTTCGTTTATCAAACGTAACATCCAAATCATACATTTTGAACATTGATTCTTAGATCTGGGTTTTGGTTGTTCTTGGTGTTCTTCATGGGTATATCATCTAAATCCGAGTTTAGGTCATGATTATATGAAATTAATTGTTGTTCTAGCTTTGAATCACTTATCTACAGCTATTATAACCTTTGATTTTACCCAATTTTATCAGAAATCCAAGAATCAAAAGTTTGGTCATTCAAGAACATGAAGTTTGACTTTTTTAGAGTCAAACTGTTTTGAAATCTGAAAATCAGCCAACTCTATGATTTGATTCAGATTTTTAATACACTTGTTCATCATACAATCATTCAAGAATCATTCTACAATCATACATACAACAAGTTGTGAATTTGAAAGTGAAATTTCATTCATAATCTAAGTTTACAAAGATTATACAAATTACACTTCTATTTGATTTTTCACTAAATGTTCTATTAATTCCACAGCTGATGTTCTAATTCTATAGCTGATGTGTTACATCCACAGCTGATGCACAACGTCCACAGCTAATAAAATTCCATTCTGTCTAAGTGTTCACAACTGACAAACACTTCAAACATACATTTGACCATCTCCACAGCTGCTGATGCTTTAACTCCACAGCTGATGCACAAATTTTACAGCTGATAAACATACATATCAGTCCATAACAGACGACCACACCCATTCAACTACTAGGGGCGGACCTATTAAGGGGTGAGGGGTAGCCTCCGCTACCCCTCAAATTTTTACGCGTAGTGTAGAAAAAAAAAATTTATATAGAAAATATTTTTTTATGGTTTTACGTTACCCCTGAGAAAATTTAACTTGTATTACGTTACCCCTGAACTAACTTTCTAGATCCGCCACTAACTTCAATCATCATCATCAAATTTCTGTCCACACTTATTCACCCATCAACCATAACCACACCATCAAACAAATCACTCGATCAACAGCAGACGAGTGAAGAACAAGCACACATCCAAACCTCACAACACACACTACTTCAAACACAGCCAACATACATCACACACGCGATCAATTTGAAAACCACAATGGTCACTCTTCACCCTCGTCTCACAACAGTCAACTAGTTTGTGAACATCCATTTTTCTCCAAGTGTTGATAACTTATTCACAAACACACAACCACAGCGGATATCAAACATAAAATTTGTCCACAGTGGACGTTTTCATCAGCTCACCTCCATGCACAGCGGACTTGAACCAAACAGGTTCATGCTGCTGTAGCCACAGCGGACGAGTAGGAGGAAAAGGATTGTGAACCAAATCGTTTGAATTCACAGACCCGTCGATATCAGCATCAATCGACCAACCATCCATCAGACCATGATCAAGTTCATAGCGGACTTTGATTCATAAATCAATAGCAGACAAGTAAATAAATTTACATACAAACTACTGAAAACACATCCACGGCGGATGTGTTAAATCCAAAGAGGTCTCACAAAAAGAACCCACAGCGGACGCATAGACTTTGATTAGCAGCAGACTTGATTCTCAACAAGCATCAACATACAGCGAACATATTGTTCTTTGTCCACAACGGACGATTCACTAACACACAAACTTGTCCACAGCGGACAAGTAATTCAGTCACAGCGGACGAGCAATAATATGTCCTCAACACATTCACAGCGCACGTTCAACCCCAAATACAAGTCATGTTGTATTCCACAGCGGACGACCACAGATCTTGAGCAACTATTGACACCAATCGACACCCTACAATCTTTGATTCAGCCAAACCCAAACACAAGTCGGACTTCAAACCAATACCACAATTCCACAATTGATTACTGCTCATCTATATCCACCGACCGCAACCACACCATCAATTGATTCCATCAGTGTGATCAGCAATCAATCGCCGGCAATAGCCACCATCGAAACTCGTAAAAGTCTTTATTGTTGGTCAATTTGGGTCGGAGATTGTTGAAGTCGGTTCACCGGAGTGTTGAGAGGTCGAGAGTGAGGTAGAGAACAAAGAGAGCATCGGGAGAGTTTGAATTTGTATTTGGGATTTCAATTTTGACCTCAGTGTTTATGTTGACAAGCAAACTATAAATATATTTTATTTATATTTTTTATTAAAACAAACAAATCTCAATTGACAATTTTTTTTTTAAAAAAAAGGTTTATTCTCGAAAGAATTTTTAAAATTCTCGGAAGATTTTATTTTTGAAAAACATTTATATTTTTCTAACAAACAAATTCATAATATATTTAATCAGGTTAATGTGATGATAATTTAATTAAATTCATCAAGTTTAATTAACATTAAAATATTTAATTGAGGAGATTCAAATCTATTACTTTTTAATTAAACTTGATTAATATTAATTAAGCTTAAATAAATTGTAATCGAACAAAGTTAACTCTTTAATTAGGCCGATCTAATTAAATTGAGTTTTGACGTTCTTTGGATTCAATTAAAGTTTATATTGATTTTGATTTAAAACACAACACAGATTTTCAAATCATTTTTGTTGATCAAACAAAATGGAAAATTTAACATCATTCACTGACACTCGTGTTTTAAGAAACCAAGCTATATTTCTTGTTACGGGTAGAAAGAGGTTTCAAGAATTCAAACAAAGCAAACCAAGATGCAAACAACCAAATAACAGCAGCAAATCAAACAAAAGCTATAAACAACCAAACATCAGCAGCACATCAAACAATAACTCATTGTTTGACAACACAAACATACAATTGTACATCAGTCACATTGAAAAAGAACTGAGGCACTTACATTTATGTGATCTTGCAAACTCAAACAACACATTGTCTAATGATTTAATAAAATGAAAGTCAGAGATGGAATAATCTCAAAGAAATGATCAAGCATAAATCAAGATATTAAATCAACAAAACATCAGTTTAGCTCAAGAGATGAACCAGTTGCAAGACAAAATGGTTCAACGACAAATGAAACTTGAAGAGTTAGCTGCTGAGCTTGCAAAATCAACAAACATTAACAACACAAACATTCCTCCATTTCCTGAAATTCCTAAAGACAGAAAGATCAATCTATGCTCATCAGCATGCATAGATGAAGTTCAGGCATATCGGAAATATTGCAACAATCTATCATACATGATAAAGGAGGAAAGAGCTTCACAAGCAGAGAAATTACAAACTTCTACAAATCAAATCAGTTCACTAGAGAAAGAAGTTGATAAATTGCTTAAAGAAAATCATAAACTGAATGCTCAATCAACTGAACTCTCTATGAAGTTAACAAACACAAAGGCTGAATTTGAAGCCAAAATATCATAAGCATGTACAACCAAAAGAATCAATAACTTGCAACATTACATTGAGCATCTAAATCAAGCAATCAATACAGAAAAGGCTATAAATGCGAAATTAAAGATACAACATAAAGCCTTTAAAGATAAAATCAATTCTCTTTTAAAAGATGTAGACAAACTCCTTTGAGAAAGATTTAGTCTTCAAGCTCAAGTTACAATACTCACTGAGTCTCTAACAAAGATAAAAACAGATCATGTACCAACAGAAGTTAAACTTGATAATTTAAAGCTAACTGCTAGCAAGTCGGAAGAACTACTTCATACTCAAATAGAACAAAAGAAGAGTGCTGGAACTACGTACCATGTTGTTCCTCCTTACAATGATAACTATACAGAAATGCCAACTTCAATGACAAGTCAAGTCAAAGAAGATTCAAATATGCATGATCATCATTCAACAGACAAACCATCCACTATCACTCAAATCATTTTTCCTGAAACAACACCAAAGTTGCACTTCAAACAAGAATCACACAGAATGAAACCTTTCATTCTTGTGATGGTCAAGATGGAGATCTTGTAAGTGATGACAGTGATAAAGAAACCAACCAACCTAACAAACAAACATTGACATGTATTAATCATGTCATTAAAGAAATCAATCCAAAACAAACACAACCACACAAATCCAAAGCAGCAAAGCCTGATAACAAACAAAAGGATATGGTTCTCAATGAAAAATTCAAACTAGCAGGATTTCTTGAACCAGAATTGCCTAAGGCTGAACTAAAGGAAAAGATTAAGATAGAGTTAAAGAACAAAAAGAAGCTTGAGGTACAAGAAATCAAAGAACAGGTCAAGAGGAAGAAAACCAAATCTAAAAGAAAGAAGAAAAGTCATACTAAGTCTTATACACCTGATCCAAACCAACCATTAACCTCAAACGCTACATTAGACTAATTACATAACTATGATGGCAATGCAAGAAACAAGTGATGTTTCATTCCATCTGCTTAGTCTAATTACATTGCTAAATGGACTAACTATTTATTATATGCCATTTCTTTATTTTCTCAAAAAAAATCCTTAAAATTAGAAAATCAAGAAAAATCCAAAAATATTTCTATTGAATCTTCTTGCATTGAATGAGAAATGATATTACACTCATCTACTCCCTTCTGCATCTATTTTTCAAATCAATAAAGACTTACAAGACTTTGTTTGATATGTCAGTAGGCTCAGCTTGGATTGAAGATAAGCATATTTGTGATAAACTATATCAATATGCATTATGGACCAAAACCATCCTAGCGTATTGGTAAGCAATGATTTTTCCAAGTGTTTGCTTGTATGGTTACCTAAACACACCATGCGAAAACGGTTTATAAATTTCTCATTGATAAAATCATATATTTCTCCTTTGTTGTATGTAAATACAAACCTAGAGTAAACATGAGGACAACTTTTGTTGTGTTGAGTACAGACCTAGTTGACCTTGCACTAAAAGTGTTGATGCTAAAAAGAATCCCAATATGAATCAAAGCTAAAAGAATCCCACTGAGGATCAACTTTCAATGTGAAGTATAAAATAATCTCAATACGGATCAAATATAAAAGAATCCCAAAGTGGATCAAATCATTAGAATTTATGCTCTAAGTATCTTGGTTCAAGTTGTAATAAAGTGTCATCTTGCATTTCATGAGAAGGGTTATGTTCCATACTTCTGAGTGTGGGGTACTCAATTAGCATATCTAATCCATCCTAAACATGATAAATATCACAAAGTGTTGAAAATAGATCCTTGTGTGAGTTTTAGTGGACAAACATACTTACAATCAACTTTGTTCTTTGTCTATGTCTATTCAATCTTTAAACATTCTTAGATGTAAAGGATTTTGGATTAGTATGATCTCATTGCTGTTGAAGGATTCATGCTTGTAAATATCTTAATTTTAAAAAATCTAAAATACCAAAAAGATTTATAATTTTTAATATTCTTCTTAGTTTTGGCAGATTTACATGTGTTATTGATTTAGGAGTGAAACTTCCATGCAATACCTCTACCGAGAGGATTTAGACTTTTGCAGTGATGAATTGCACGATATGCCTGAGTTTCTTATTTAGTTCAAGATGTTAAGAGAACACTCCTGCTTCCTTCAAAGATCTCCTTCCAGTTGCTAAGAACTAAGAATCCTCTTATTTATGTCTCATACAAAAAAGTTCCTCATCCTCCAAAGCTTTTGTTAAGGGAGAGTATATGTTAAGTCTGAAGAATTTTTGATGCTTCTCCTTCACTTCTGAAGTTGAGATAAAGCTATTGATATTGCTACCTGTGTAATCCATAGTGTATGCATATGGGTGTATCTTCAAGTCTTTAAAATCAGACTAGAAGATCAAACTGATGAAACATACATCAAGTGCCAAACCAAAGTCTTTATGTGCCGAAACAAAGTCATTTTCTTAATGCATTTTTATGAAGCTTCTAAGAAGATGCTACCAAAAAGGGGGAGAAGACTTCACTTCAAGACTACCCATCAATTAACATCCAAGGTTTTTGATAATCATGAGGTTTTGGTAGCATCATCTTAGGGGGACTATTGTTGGACTATTTGAAGATGATACTTACCAAAACCTCAGTGCCAAATCTTATGATAATTACCAAAACCGACACGGTGAAGATTTGCTAGAGATATGATCAAAACGAAGAAAATTGACCAAAGTCAAACTTGGTCAAACTTGGTCAACCATGGTCAAAGTCAACAGTCAACATCAGCGGTCTTCCCAAATGACGTCAAGCTATATTTGTGTAATCATCTTGTTCTTAAATATAAATTTTTCTTATTATTGTAAAGAGCATAAATAACTAAGTGTAGTCATTTATACTTAAGAAGTTTTAGAACACTAACACACATAAAGGTGTATCACTAACAATTCAGAGAATTCAAGGTTGTGTGTAAGAGAAAGTGTTTTTCTTACAAACTCCTTTGTAATTCTCTTGATACCATACATATGAATGAATGAAATTTATATGAAGATATGTTCTTGAATTGGTTCATCATTCATTCATTATCATACATGTTCATCTTGCATATAGATCTTCACTTGAAATCATCAATGGGTTTGTGAGTTTCCGCATCACAGATCTAATAAACGACAACAATATGATTGCAATATTCGATCCGTATATTCATTTTCAGCAGTCTGTCCCTTTATTCTTCCCTGATGTGGTGGTGAGGAGCTTGTAAAGTCATTCGTAGATAATAAATCCAGTCTATTGCTCTAAATGACATGTACCCTTTGTTGCGTCCCTCTAAAGAGAGTTAGTTTATTGAAATTGTAGTCATATTTCCATCTTACTATAGGATCCGAAGTTGATCCCTCAACCATCTGTAGGAATGTTCTTCCTTCGGGTTGCTCCTTCTTCTTCTTCCTTTGCTCTCTTTTTCAAATCTTCTTTAGTCATGGCTTTCTTTATAAGCTCAACAAGATGAAGACTACTCAGATGCTTCCTGGTGTGAGCAGCAATCTGAGAGTTTGAGGGATTAGAGAATGGTTTCTTTGCTAATTCAGCAATATCAAATCTGCTAGAGTGTAGTAAAGCTGATATATCAAGTCTGTTCACTTGACCATCTCCCTTTCCACAAAAAAGCTTTATGTATCTTTATTGAACCTCCACTGGAAAACTTGGCTTCTAGGATTGAGGGGCTTAGTTGGTAGCTTGTCCCCTTTTTTTGTGTCCAGCAGAGTCATCAGTCTCCTTCTCTACTTCTTCTCTTCATCTTTAAATATGTCTGAGTTGGTTGCAAGAAGCTAAAGAGCTTGGTCCAGTTGTTAGAACAAGGAATGCATCTCTTGTGAGGGAACAGTAAGAGCCATCAATGTATTTCAACTTAATAGACTCTTCCTCATAAGATATGTCGCTCAATGTTATGTAGTTGGAGAGCTTCCTTTTGATCTCTTTAAACTCTTCTAAGGACAGGTGCTTAGATGGTTCAGAAGATGGTTAGGGTAATGATTGGGTTTAGGGTTGTGTTTTGGGTTTAAGGATAGGTGGTGGTGGTGATTGTTGAGAAGAAGTGGGTGAAGGTGTAGGTAAGGCTCATGGTGTGGGTTTAGGAGTGTAGGTCTTGTAGGTTGTAGTTTGGGTGCTGGTTTGAGCTTAGGAGTTGGTTTGGGTGCCATCCACTGAACATTTTGTATTTGAGGTAACTCCTGCCTTCTTTCTAAGCGAATGTCAGGCTTGATGTCACTGACATGTTGTTGTAAGGTCTTCTTAGACATGGGACCCACTTGCCTGGTGGTGAAGCCATGGGCTTTGAGATAAGCCTTTATCCGATCTTTATCTACCACCTTCTTTGCAGTAGCAAATTATGCATCTTCCTCCTTCTTATTCTCCTTTAACTTCTCCCTGGCAACCTTCCTCATTTCTTTATTGATTTGATCTTGCTCTTTGAAGAAAACAAACAAGATCGTATCATGATTTTGAGGTGCTAGCTCCTTCCGAGAATAGCCTCTTGTACATAGAAAGGCTATCCTCTCCATCCTCTCCTTTTCCATTGCCTCCTCCTTATTTTTCCTCTTTTCCTCCTCTATGGCCAACCTTGTTGCCTCCTCCTTTTCTTTTTGTAGCAAGGTTGCCTTCTCCATCTTCACAAGTTCATAAAGTGGGAGTAGAAATATTTCTTCATTGTCTACTCCCAGGTTGATTAGTATGTCTATGACCTCCACTCTCCTTTGGTTGTTAATACTCTATTGAGCAGCTACTGTTGCTTTGCTGCTTACAGCCAGCAGCTTCCCAGCATCAATTCTTTTCCTCTTTAGCTTTTCCAACCTTTCCTCCTCTAGAAGCTCTTCAGTACTGAGCTTCCTCTTCCTCTTAGGATCAGAGGAAGATTCAGTCTTTGGAGTCTTAGGTTTAGAGGATTCAAGTTGGGGAGAGTAGGGTTAAACTTGTTGTGTATGAGATATAGGAGTTGTAACAAAGTTCTCACTGTTTACGTCAGAGGCCAGATCAAGAATGGCATCTGTGATGAACAGGTCATCGGACAAGGAAGATAGTTTAATTATTCCTTCCGCAGCTTGGATCTCTGCTTTGGAAATAATTGGAGCTGCTCTACTTGTCCCTTCTAAATTGGTTGCTAGGCCATCAATATGTATTTCCCCTTCAAAGTTAATTTTAGGCTTAATAGACACCTTAGATTGACTAACTTCCTCCTTAGAGGTAGGTGGTGCACTCAGCCTTTGAAGCTCTTCAGCTCCAAAATAGGCAATGGCTACATTAGGCGAGGGTTGTTTAAGGAAGGAGCTTATCAGAAATTTGGTTAAGAATCTGTTAAGGTCAATAAGCATCCTTGGGTCCACTTGAATGGTAATAGAAGGTGGTTGAGGGAAGATGGTTGCAGGGCATTGTTGTGTGGGATAGAGAGAATAGATGGTATTAAGGAAAGTTGTAATGGCAAGGCTGGGTTCATTATGTCTTTGTTTCTTTAAATTCTCCCCCTTTTTAGTAACATCATCTTGAGAAATAGATGAACTAGAGGAAGAACTCAAAGAAACCTGAGTTTGTACATGCCTAACAGACTTCTCAATCTGTTTCTCAGCTAGTTGAGCCTTGAGATTTTCAATCTCAAGTTGCTGAGTGGTAGATCAATCCTCTAAAGTCTTAACCTTTGATTCAAGGTTTGAGACTTTAGAAAGTAGGTCTCTGATAGTAAGTTGCAGACTACCCACATCTTCTTTTGAAGAATTATTAGGAGATGAGATAACATACCTAGTATGTTCATTCCCTAAAAATGTTGTTAACCAATCCTTTGGACACATGGGCTATGAAAGTGACTTCTTAGTTAGAACCTTCAGGAAAGGAAAGGTTTCCCCTCAATGGAAATACCTCCTCTATATGGTCATTCATAGCTTATCTAACAAGCATGAAGGATGGGACCAGATTCCTGAAAATCTTTCCTTTATAGTCCATGGGATGGTTCAGGGGGGAAAGTTTACAAACAAACAAACAAACATACCCAGTAAATCCCACTCAAGAGCAGGGTCTAGGAGGGGTAGGTGTTGGCGAGTCTTTCCTCTATCTTGGGAGATAGAGAGACCGCTTTTGAAGAGACCCCCGACTCAATAAAGAAATCAATAACAATAGCAATCATAATATACGGCATACAACACACAGGTATAAAAGACATAAATATTTAAAAAGTTTATACATCAAATAAGCGGCAAGAATCGCGTATAGGGGCAGATTGAGGAAAACAGGGGTCCCGCAAAAAGTGTACGTCTACCCTTCCTACCCACAGAACCCGCTAAAAGTCCTTAATTTTAATTCTACGTCTCCACGCACTCCTATCCTCGATCATATGCTCAGAGAGGTGCAAGTCTACCATATCTCGTCTAATTATCTCGTCCCAAGTCAACCTAGGTCTACCTCTACGCCTCCTACCCTCTATGTTGATATTCTCTACTTCTCTAACGGGTGCTACCATCAGCCTCCGCTTTACGTGCCCAAACTATCTTAATCTTCCCTCTTGTATTTTATCTGTGATACAAGCCACCTCTAGCTTCTATCAAAACACGTTGTTTCTTATTCGATCCAATCTTGTGTGTCCACATATCCACCTTAGCATTTGCATTTCCGCGACCTCTATTTGTCTCTGGTGCGATTTCTTTATGGCCCAATAGTTTGTTCCGTATAACATAGCTGGACGTACTGCCACTCTGTATAATTTTCCCTTTAGTTTTGTTAAGAACCTCTTATCACATAGGATCCCTGATGTTGCTCTCCATTTGCACCATCCTGATTGCACACGGTGAGCGACATCGCTGTGTATCTCTCCGTCCTCCTTACGTATGAGCCCAGGTATTTGAACCTAGACGTCTGTGGTACCGTCATACCCTGGATACTAATTTGGGTGTCCTTTTCAGCCTCACTACTAAAGTTAGAATGCATGTATTCCGTCTTGGAGCGACTTATCCTTAAGCCTCTGCGCTCTAGTGCTGCTCTCCACTGTTCTAGCCTCTCGTTAAGCACCGTTTTTTATTGTGATACTAAGACAATATCATCCGCAAACAGCATGCACCACGGGAATGGCTCTTGTATAGACTTAGTCATCTCATGTAACATTATTTTGAAGAGAAATGGGCTCAATGCTGATCAGGGGGCAAGTTTAGATATTCATAATTTGTATATACTAATTTACTTGCAAACTTGGAAGAATATTACATGTTTCCTAGATATGTCCAGCATATTCTCAACAGTGAAATGGGCTCACAGTTAAAGGGAACAAGTAATGTTTTAAAATTAGGACAGATAAAGCCCGGCATTTTTAAAACTATGAGAAAGCCTACTGTGGGCTTCTCAGGGGCAGAAACTGCCTTGTCCCAAAAATGTTAGAGCCCATTGCTTAGGGTGACAACCTAGCAGCACCAGCTAGTGTTGAACCAACACCCTCTACTTCATAACAACCTACATAGCCATAAATAACCATCACCTACCAAAGAAGATCCAAATGAACCCTTGAACAAGCTACTCAGCTTGTGTAGGACCTCATATTACCACCCATGTAGGAGGAAATGGACACAAGAGCTCCTACTTTCCCTGAGGAGCAAACCACTCCCATTTCACCAATGATCAGTGTTGAGGTTCCTCATGCTCAGCCTGATGAGCTCATAATCCCCACATCCTTAAGCCTTCACTCAGAGTCTCAAAACTCTAGTGAAAAAACTTCTGGGGACAATTATCATCCCCAACCTCTTGATCTAAACCAACCAATTCCCAACCTAGAATTCTATGATAATAAAGACATGGGATTCATTAAGTGCCATGAGTCTTTGTTCTCCACCCTTGCTCAAGGAGAGATGAGTACTCCTGCCTCTCCTATGTTTAGCCCATATCATCTACCCACTAGTGAGGTTAATCTCCCTAAACCTGTTTCGGAGGTTCATAGGGAAGAGGCTCTTACTTTAGCAAGTGATTACATTATTATGACCTCAACCGTGATAACTCATCCTATTGACACTTCAAGTTAAGCTGTCATCATGCTGGGGAAATCCAGCAGCTAAGAACAAAGTGTTGGTGATAAGGAAGAACACTTAGGTCCTATTCTCTCATCCCACTATGATTCTTCTGATGAAGATGAGGGGAACATGACACTAAAGGTGCACAAACTGACCAAAACATGCACCTATTTAGTCTCCAAAGTTAGTCACTTGGAATCTCAAGTGACTACCTTATAAAGAAGGGTCCATGATCAGCAACTTGAGATTTCTAATCTCAAGGAAAAACTAGTTGGGAGACCTTTGAGGATGACTCACCTAGTAATACAAGAACTTGTGGATGTGATAGACTTAACCTCGAGCTCACCTATGCAAGAGGGTGGTTGATGCTACCAAATGGGAGAGAAAGTCCAAGCAATCACAGAACCTAGGAGTTCTTCACAGAGTATGGACATTGAGGATTCACCACCCTTACTTGCAATTGTCCATACTCAGCAACCTCCTCTAGACCACATTTATATGGACTCACTTATACAGAGTCTGTTTGAGGAGGGCATTCCTAGAGAGCTCAGGGACAACAGGAAATTTTCAACTTCTCCAACCTGAGATTCTATGAGAGCACTTATCTAATTAACCTTCCACTTGCTAACCCAAGTCAAAATAGGCAAGCTGCAAGGTTAGTAGATAGGATTCAAGAAAGGGTGCTAGAAGAGTTCAAGTTGAGATCTAGACTATATAGACAAAGGCTAGCAGGTAAGAAAGTTGGTCAACTGGATGTTAAGGTGGACCCTAAGATTAGCTTCGACGGGGAAGCCTTGACTGAAGGCCTAGTAGTTGAACCTGTGAACCTTGAGACAGGAACCTCTTCATCACCTTTTACCCTCAGTGAGGCACCAGATGGTGAAGGTGTCTCGCAGTCTCTCTCTGGCCAGAGCTTGCCTGTTGAATCAAGCAATAAATGCCAAATCTCTCTCCACCCTGAGTCACCAAGGCCTGTGAGTGGCAAAGGGAAAAGAAAATCGACTTCTGAGAAGATTGAGGAGGCGAAAAGAGAGAGGAAGAGGAAGCTAAAGGGAGAGAGTTCTAGTGGGTCCCTAGACTTTATGGAAGCTGCTATCAGGGCTCCCCCCAGGCCAAACACTCAAGATGATGAGTTGAGGGTAGCCACAGTAAACTACTTGGGGACTAGGAACTACAATGTGCATGAACTCATCTCTCTTCCCTTAAAGGAACTTAAGAACTGGCAGACATAGAGCTGTTAAAGGAGAGGAATGAGGCAGAGGATATGGAGTTGCTCCTCAAGATTACCTAAGTAAGAAGGTAGAAAATGCTTTACAAACATGCTCCTACCCTCTCCCAAATTCAAGAAAGCCGTGAGACAGAGGTTGTGACAAATGAACAACCTCAGGTAGACAAGGAAGTTGATAGACAAAGTATGATCAACTACCTGAGAGTGGTCTCTAGTAAGCATCTACACTTCTTCCCCTATCATATGAATATATTGAATTCGATTATCTTAAGCAACTCGAACAAGTTATTAAAGAACAAAAGGCTACAAAGAGAAAGATGAGAGAAGAAGCTACAACGTCAAGAGCCATCATCCAAAAGAGCCAAAAGAAGTCTGTTGATAGGTAGAAGATGATGAGCTTCTTGAAGTTGTATGGATTCTCTAGAAGGAGGCTTGGTCCAATGTCTCTATCCACTATGGATGAGCAAATTAGAGTGATCAAGAAGAAGATTAAAAAGGGAGAGCTTGTTGACTTGCATTCTTCACCAAGTCAAGCTCCTTCTGAAGTTGAGGTCAAGGTTGAACCCACTGAGACAACACAACCTAGACCTAAATCTACATCTCAGCGAACTTTATCATCTAATCCACAGCAAGGTCCTGCTTCCTCTCCTTCAAAACCTGTGAGGGAAGATGACCTAACTGAGAAAGACACCATAAAACAACCTGGTGCTGAAGATCAGTCTTCTCAGTTAAAGACTTCAAAGAAGAGGAAAAGTATGGCCATGAAAAGTGTTTCTAAGAAGAAGAATAAGTTAAAGGCATCCAACTCCACACCTTAAAATGAGTCAAAGCATCCTGAGGAAGTGCAAAAAGAGGCTGCTCGACCAACTCCAACCCAAGCACAACCTCTTGCAGCTGGAAGACCCATCTGTCCTGGACTTTTGTTACAAATCCAGACAGGTGGTATGTCATCATAGATCAAGGAGGTGAAGATGTCTATTTCTAGAAAGACATGCTTGATTTACCTCTGCATGATCTCTATAACATGAGAAGGTATTATGAGAGTCTAAAGGATACTGACCAATTAATGAAATAGGGAATGGTCTTAATCTCAATGAGGACTGTCAATATCTGAATAACCTTCTCTGTTTTGGTAGCATCAGCCTAGGGCAAGTTTGTAAGGTTATATTAGAAATGTTGATGCAACCAAAGCAACCAAAGAGCTTCCAGCATGCATGCACTGATGTACAAGGTAAAAGTTACTTTGGAAGTTTTACCCTCTTCATAGAAAAATATTTTAAGTATAAAATCTTTCGAAGCCAAAGATGAAGTCTTCCAAAGCTTTGAACACAAAGTCTTCCAAAGCCAATGAAGTAAAGACTAATTTCTTCCGAAGAGATAGAAGACATGCTTTCTCTACTCAACTTTTGCATAAAGCTGGCACACTTTCCGCTACAACTTTGAATTCTCACCAACTTGTATAAGTTGGTGAAAATGTCCATGCATTTGCAACAATAGATTAAGGTTTAGAGTCTATAACTTTCTACTTTCTACCTTTTATCCTTTTTGTAATATATTAGGATATGAGCTATGGCATGTCATAGTCACAAGTCAAAAGGCAATCTGCCTTTTGATTATACATTGATCTTGTTGTCTAGGTTAGTATTTCTAGTTGGCTTTCAAAGTATAGTTGGATGTAGGATGTAATATAAAGTATCTCAGGTTCTTGTATTTTATTATGCTTTGTAACACTTGTAATAGAACTAGAGAGCAATATACAGCATTCTTGAAAAGCATACTTATCTTGTTCTTCTTTTTTTGTTTTGTCTCATTACTTGTGTTCTTAGTATCTTATATAAAAACCTAGTTCCCTATTTGATATGTTAAGAGTTTTAACACTCTCCTCATTGTTAAACTGATTGTATTGACCACCCTTAACCGGTCCTGTATTTATCATTTTCAAAAATGGTTAGAACATAAGATAACATAACACATACATCATGCGACAATATCATCCCGCGTGAGAACCTTACTAAAGTCAACCCTTGCACAACGAGAAACATCTGTCACATAAGAACCTACATGCCACGTGAGAACTTTAACCAGATTTAGAATCCAAGGAAGCCTAAATTATCTAGTTTGCGTGAGAACTTATAGATTTCTTGCCTAAACCTAAATTATCGCGTCTAAGGCTGGAATATCATATTCGTCACCATAAACATCATCATCACAAACATAAACAAGCATTTCAGTATGCATAATAGCCATAAACATATAAATTTGCATTTAAAAGGGGATAGAAACTCACCTCTTGAGGTTCTAACACCAACCCAACTTTCCTGAGAGTTGTTCCAACCAACACTACACATTCGTGCATTATATTCATCAATAATCCATTCTTAGTACATAACACGAGTTACATACCTTAAATACTTCAAATCTCCACTTTCTCTCCCTACTCTACAGCTTTCTCTCTCTAACAGCAGTAGTTTTCGCGTGAAAATAGGGTCAAACGGGTGTTCTTACCTGTTTATAGGATCCCCAACTTCTCGCCTTGTTCTCGCGCGAGAACTATCTGCTTGCGCGAGAGCTTCCTCTTCTTTCCTTTTCCATGAAATTTCAGGGTGTTACAACTATTAAATTTTAGTGGAAACTTTTTGGAAAACCAAAGTTTTATGGTAAAATTGAGACCACAAGTACCATTTTACTAAAAAACTTAGTGGCTAAAAACCAAAAAAATACATTGTAGTACTGGAGTTTCATTTTTATATATATAATTATTGATTATATTTAATGCTTATCTATAATCTATAGCATATAATAAAAGGCTAACTCTTTTCATATAGCACCTAACTAGGTTGTACACCTAAACGTCACGTAGACTTTGTCACATGTGTTTATCATATTCATTTTAAAAATCTTGATTTTTGATTATATTATGTTATAACCATAAGACAAACAAACAAACATACATACCCATTATATCCTACTAAAGAGCAGGGTCTGGGAAGGGTAGGTGGTGGCGAGTCTTTCCTCTATCTTACGAGATAGAGAGACCGCTTTCAAAGAGACCCCCGACTTGAAAAATGACAGCCAGCAGATTATAGAGCATACAACACACAGGTATATATCACATAAGGGTTTAGAATAAGCATAGGCATATTAGTAAGTATATTCATAAGCATAACATACATCACATAAGCATAAGCATACCCATAAGCATAACAACCCGAAGATAGTGCATACATCAGATAAACAACATGCTTCAACTATAAAGGGCAAATGTCGATAACCTACACATCACGCGGGGGGTCACGCATCAGGTCTTCCTTTACTCTTCCTACCAACAGATCCTATAAAAAGTCCTTAATTTTAACCTCCATGCACTCCTTTCCTCGATCATGTGCTCAAAGAGGTGCAACACTACCTTATCCCGCCTAATTATCTCGTCCCAAGTCAACATAGGTCTTCCTCTACTCCTCCTACCATCTAAGGTGATGTTCTCTACTGCTCAAACAGGCACTGACATCGGTCTCCTCTTCGCGTTCCAAACCATCTTAGTCTTCCCTCTCGTATTTTATTAGTGATACAAGCCACCTCTAGCCTCTGCCAAAACACATCGTTCCTTATCCGATCCAATCTTGTGCGTCCACACATCCACCTCAGCATTCGTATTTCCGCAACCTCTATGTGTCGCACGTGCGATTTCTTTATGGCCCAACAGTCTGTTCCGTATAACATAGCTGGACGTACTGGCACTCTATATAGTTTTCACTTTAGTCTTGCTGGGAACCTCTTATCACACAAAATCCCTAAAGCTGCTTTCCACTTGCACCATCCTGCTTAAACACGGTGGGTTACGTCACCGTATATCTCTCAGTCCTCCTATGCGTACGAGCCTAGGTATTTGAACCTAGACGTCTATGGGACCGCCAGACCCTGGATACTGATTTGGGTGTCCTCTTCATTCTCTCCACAAAAGTTACAATGCATGTATTCCGTTTTAGAGCGACTTATTCTTAATCTTTTACGCTCTAGTGCCGCTCTCCACTGTTCTAACCTCTCGTTATGCACCCTTTTATAACCGTAAGAACAATTCCATATATTTCATACCTGTTAAAGTTTTCAGTTTTGTAATTATAACCTACATATTTTTTTTTCAACCATAACCTCATACATATACGTGGAAATTATTAACTGATTTTACTAATTTTATATAAACACAGAAAAGTCACAACAAAAACTCCTAATCTTGTCTACAAAGAAGTATTTAAATCTTCATGAACATTTGTTTTACTTTAATTAGTATTTGTCTTAACAACATGCCTTTCTTTCAAATTTTATATTTTTGTTAGACTTATTTATAAATGTAATTTGTGCCCTTTTTTCTTTCAAAACTTTTTAAGTTTATTTTTCATTTATCAAAACTACTAAGATAACCTTCACATTGTAATTTATTTGCTCCACATCTCATATATATCATATTATAAATATAAGTTCGCATGTACCATTTTTTATCTTTTTCAACTCGTGTAACACGGGTAACTAACCTAGCATGATATATGGCATAAAATGTATAATGTAATGAAGAAAATGATGAAAACTATTATGCATGATGAAGTGGAACATTAATGGATGACAAATCAAAAGGAATACGGACACAATCTTAAATTTATGCAAGCAATAGACTAGAATGGACCTCATACTTATGTTGGCTAGCTATATGGACCATTATGCATTTTGGGTCAAATTGGATGGACCCTAAACACACGCAAGGTAACTAGAATGGGCATTGCACTATGGGTGAAACTATCAGGGGCTTAGCTAGCCATGATTGTTTTCACCGAAGGTCAAGAATTTATTATCGGCCTACCTATGGGGTCTTGCTTTGTGTAGACCACTCAGTGATATGATAAGTGGAAAGATAATATAAAGAATTAAAAAATGAAAGAAAAATATTAAAAACAATGAATGTCATGTGGACATGTCTATATGGTTATTGTGTGTTCTTAAATGAATGTACAATGTTATTTTATTATGTATAAAACTAGAACTTACTTAACAATGCTAATTTTTGTATGCATATTAGTTGCCAGGTAACTTACTAAGATATGAGGATGGCATTGAGTTGCAGCTACTTGCATATGAAGACTAGCACCGTTGTTATAAATATAAATGTTACTTAAGACAATTATAATGTCCTTTTATTTAAGACAATTACTTCTTTACAAACAAATTTTTAATATAAAATTAATGTTTTAAGTTTTCTAGTGCAATGTTATGATTCAATGATGAAATGTGAAACATTTTATGCTACGATTGACAACTATGAGGACTCTTGGAAACAGAGCCTTACATTTGTTTCCTTTACAAGAGTTGCCCCACTTTACATTTGCCTATTCCTTGCTCGTCATCTTTAGGGTTATGATTAAAATTTAAGGCATAGTGGGTTTCAAAATTTGATGAACCTTGTGTTGTACTTTTATGCCTAAAATACAATGTATCATATGTTTGTCATTTATATGATCTCATTAGGTCACACATCAAGCAAATGACCCACTACACGTTTAAACTAGGTTTTAACATGTACAACCTGATTTCATTAAGTAAAATGATATGTTCGTATTTGGGAGTTCTTTTTAAATCATTTTGTCAAGAGAAGTAAGCACATAACCATTTAATTGCTTTTAAAGATGTTCCCATCATGGATCCAACTATAATAAGATAAAACTAAAATAAAACAATCATAGTGGTTCAAGAACTACAACCTTCAAAGCGTAGTGGTTTTCTATATACATGAAGATGATGGACGAAAAGATCAAAGAGGAAGCTCCTCCAAAACATATCAGCACCAAACAAAGTCTTTCTTGGTAATGCTAGAAAAGATAATCTGTCTTCTACTCAAGAACACTTTCTTGAAGCTTCTTCAAAATGGAGTGAAATATATTGGATATAGGCGACCTCATATATATGTATGCTTGGATGTCAAAACACACCAATTAATTATCTTATGCCCAATATTATCCTTATCGTAAATATTAATGTAAGCCTTTTGAGGCTTTCGTACACTGAGAGATAACAAAAGGATGATGTTCATCACATCATCACTCACATTCCTTGTACATATTATGTTTTATAATTAGTGTTCATGAGAATGGGATATCCCCTACTTTAGTTCAGTTGAGAGGTCATGAGGAAAAAAGATAATGATGGTTATCTTCCATTTTTTTACATATACATCAAACGTGATATATATTTACTAAAGTTAATTATATAAGTAGTATCTAATTTAGCGTGGATCCCAGGTTTGGATACTAACTTTTATTAATAACATGTTTGAGCCATAGGATTTAAATTTTATAATGAGTTTAGGGTGCAGTGCTAACTTCCATTAAATTTTGTGTTAAACTCAAGGATATTTCAGTCTTCTCACATGAAGGAACTATATTTAATCTTTGATAAAGTTTTAGTATTTAACTCCAAAACTTAAAGTTGAAACATGAAACCCAACCCCACTCATCAGTCATACCACTGCCACCAAACCCTCCCCCTCCATCACCCGGCCGCCACCGAACCGTCCACTACCGCCACCATCTACCCATCAAATTTAGAGTAGATCAAATCTAGATCAAAAAAAATAGATCTAACATACACTATGGTAGATCGAACAGGTTCATAAACAAAACAAGATATAATCAAACAAAGTTGTAGAAAACAATTGAAAATCGGATTTTTTGCCTGGTCAGCCAGAAATGGATGGTGCTAGTGAAGATATGTAATGGTGGTAGTCGGAGATGAGGGAGACGATTGGCTTGGTTTTTATATTTTTTTTACTTAATTTCATAAATGGTACCTAGATGACAATATAATTAATTACATAAAAGATCCTTTTAGTTATAAAAGGACACTTTGGTCATTTTACATGAATATAACGAAATAATTTATGAAAGTTAGCCTTAGAATCTAAGTTCGTAATAAAACTGAAACCACAAGGCCCAAATTTTGTTACCTAAAAAGATAGTACCCAAAATAAAGAACCATGCTAAATTGAAAGAGTTGCCTTAGAGGCTGATGGAAACCAAAGTTCTTTCGCAAGCATTTTGAAGTACAAGGAAGTTTCTTCAAAAGATTTGACAATTATACAAAGAAAATCACTAAGTATTAAAACTTTCGAAGCCAAAGACCAATTCTTCCCAAGCCAAAGATAAAGTCTTCCAAATCTTAAAGACAAAGTCTTCCGAAGCCAAGAGACACATTTCTTTCGAATACAGAGAATGCATGCTTCTCTGACATGCTTTTGATAAAAGTTGAACCACTTTCTACTGCCATCTTTGAAGACTTACCAACTTATACAAGTTGGTGATATCTCCATAATTTTGTCAACATTTAGATTAAGGTCTTAAAATATGTAACTTTTTACTCTTATACTTTTATCCTTTTTGTAATAGATTAGGATATGAGCTATGACATGTCATAGTCACTAGTCAAAAGGCAATCTACCTTTTGACTTTATATTGATCTTGTTGTTAGTACTCCAGCTGGCCTTCAAAGTATGGAACGCTATAGAATGTAGTATAAAGTATCTCATGTACCAGTTCTTAGCACTAACCCTAGTAACAATGTTCTACTTGTGTTCTTTACTCTTGTTCTTTGTTTCATTTGTCGATTCCCTATTTGATATGTTAAGTGTTTAGTCTCTCCAACCTTGTGAAAATGTTGCATCACCCTTAATTGGTCCTGCAATTTGTATCAAAGCATTTTAGTCTCTTGATTGTAAGATCTCACCATCTTTAATCTCTTTAGTTTCACGAAACAGTTACCAGCTCAACTGGTAGCTCTCACTAACGCTAACATGGAAACCGGCACCATGACCAAATCTCCAATAATCACTCCTGATGACTTTGATAATTGGTGCCAAAGAATAGAAGGCTAATCATGTATCGATATTATGGACTAAAAGTGTTTAAATATGCAATTTACATTGAGTTTATGATCGGAACGAAGTTACTTTGAGTTTGTTTTGAAGTATAGGGAAGTGGAGCTTAAGGAAGCTTATTTTAAGATAAATAAAGCAAAGGATGAAACCACGAGGACCAAATGCGCAGTTACCAAAAGATGCAAACGGGAAGTCAGAACTAAGTGTGGTGAAACATGAAGAGTATGTAAGAAGCGGGATGGAAATCAGAGCCCGAGAAGTGAAGAAATGCAAAAACCAAAAGTTAAAGAGCATTGTACCTTAAAATGTGAATAACATGGGCTAGGAAAAGAATTACAGGGCCCCTGAACTGCCAACGGAAAGGTCATGAAAAGTTACATGTGAAAATCAAAATTTTATAGGGGTCTAACATATGATACGCCGACCATGGGCGTAGCATACGCCAGCGGCGTATGATGGGCATATAAACTGGCGTATTTGAAGAAAGAAACAAAAGTTTGGTCATATTTGTGCTATTTTGGGCGTATGATATGCCGGGGGGCTTATGATACACCGCCCCCTGCAACAACCTTCCAAATTTTATGGTTTTTGAATGTTATTTATATCAACTCAACCCCAATTCGATTGACATCCTTCCATGCATGAAAATTGAGTTTCCAAAGCACAATTTAAGAGTTCCCAAGCCCCCAATTCATTATCAATCATCCAAGATCATCATTAAACCAAGATTGAAGACATGTTGAAGATGATGCGTGGCCAAAGCTCGTATTAGTTACTTTCGGGTGAACATTTATTGTTCAGATTATTCATTGGTATGGTAAGATTGTTTATGTATTGACATTTGTGCTTTTAATGCAATTTCAAGCTTTGCTTATGTTAAAAGGTTTGTTTATATCTAGAATTACTTGTTGAATTATCAGTTCTTCAGTTTCCTTGTATCATGAACTCACTAATCTTGATAAGTAATTTGGTATAAATGGATTGATAATATTGTGAATGAATGAGTCTTAAAAGTTTGATCCTTTGTTATCACTTAAATCAAAAGTTGGAATCTTTATGTTTTGACAAATCTTAATTTTACCTATCAATTGATTAATCTGGCATAATTGAAAATCTAGAAGTAAATAGTTTTCGTTAAATAAGTAAAGTTTCTTCTAAAGTTTATTGCTTTCTACAATTTCTTTTTTCAAGTCACTTAAAGTTTTGATTTTTATTTTTTGTGAGTAGTTAGGTTAATTGATTAAACACTTTTCACATATTTCCTAAGGAGACGACCATACTTACCCTTACATAATAAAAGTAGCTAAGGCTGATAATTTTTTTTGTTTTTGATCAAGTCTCGATAGCCATATCAAAATGGTGTCGCTGCCGAGGAATTAGTGCGCAAAGTGTTATTTTTTGCAAACTTTTTTGTTTTATTTTCTTCTATTTTATGTTCTTTTGTTTTGTTGGGTGCTATGCTAGGTGTTTTATGTATTGTAGGTTACTCTCAAGAAGTTAAACCTCACCATGAATCGAGTTTATTATTCATGTACCGGTTACAGAAGTCCAATTCACACACAAGATGATTATCCTGAGCACTTGCAAAAGTGTGAGGATACGAGAACAAAATTATATATGTTGGATGTTTATTATGATGATGTACCATCATCTTATTAGTACTATGAGGCATCTACATATTATGAAGAATTTATTAGTCAGAGAAGAATTATAACTTTGGACAATATTTGGATTGCTACATTTATGAGCCAAAGATGGCCCAAATTTCAAGTTATCAGAAGAATTATAACGACTATCATCAAGAATTCTCTCAGGTGGCATACGAGGATCAGAATCAATGTCAATTTCCTAAAGAAGAGAATATTATCCAAAATGTTACATCATTTCAAAATAATTTTCAATCTGATGAGGAAGAAACTATTGCTCAATTAGAGTTGATATTGCCCGAGAACGATAAGTTGTTATCACAACATCATCTTCCATATCAGGAACGACTTTACTACTTAACTATTAAGCGTGACGTATTATTATTGAAATTAGAATTAAAAGAGTCCATCTCACTATCTTTAAAAGTTGAGGATGAGGCCATGGAGATCAATACCACACAAATTCCCTCGTTTTTTGAAGAGCCATATGAAGAACGAGTGATGGTTGATGGCTATCATGATGTTGTGGAAGAAGAACTGATGAATCCTCTAGAGCAAGAAAATAGATAGACAGCCTCAGTTCAAGATGCGAACTTATGGGAAGTCAGTGATTGATGCAATCCAAGTTTGCCATCAGCAACTTAATCTATCGATTACACCAACCAACAAAGTTGGAGAAGAGGGTGTGAGGACAAAGATTAGGAAAGTGGGAATGCATAATGTTGGGTAATTTATTATAAAGTGGATACGTAACAATTTCTTAATTTACTTTCCTATAAATGTGAAGCAACTATGGAGCTGGCATATCAACTTTCAAGCGTTTATTGGAAACTCAGTAAGCACATGTGCACTTTGACCACCTTAGTGGTACAGGTACGGTCTGGCTGAAGACCTAAAGCTTAGCGCTTACGGAAGGAAATCCATGAACTTTGTGGGTGTGTTCACTATAAACCCTCACGAGACTATAACCCGTCCACTCGGGTCCACCGAGGGGTTAAAAGGCTTGTTGCATATGCTAAATGCAACTGTGATTCCTATGAAAGTGAGTTAGGATTTTTTTCAATTACTTTCCTTAGTTTATTTTTTTAGATGTTAAATATTTGGTTAGTTTTCACCATGGCACAAATCAAGTGTGGGGAAGCATTGGGATATCTCAGGTATGTTTTAACCTCACTTAGGTGCATCAGAACGAAGCATGGTTAAAAGGGGGATGGATGGATTGGATGATTTCAGTGGATGCCACGAGTATTATCACAAATTTGGGGACAAATGTGTCCCAAGTGTGGGGATGGGGAAATAACTAGAAAATTTAAAAAAAAATAAAAATTTTTGATAATAAAGGTCCCAAGGAAAGTAAAACATAAAAAGTTTCAAACTTTTTGACACAACCCATTTACTAATTACATTCTAAAATAAGGTTTGTGGTTTCTAGTCATGGTTAGATTCATTGTGATGTTTGTTAAGAAAAACCTTTAAATTTAAGATTGGTCTAACCAAATGTAATAAGCTAGATAGTAAAGCTTTTATGCATGAATTACATTACATTCCCGATTAGAAAGCTTAATCAATATGAAATGTTTTCAAACAAGAAGCTAAATTATGCATCTAAGATGAAAAAGGCATTAGGAATTAGCCTTAGGGTGTTAAAAAAAAGCCATTTTTGTTTTTATTTTCAAGATCATACCCAAGATGACCCGTTAGGAACCAAAGAAAAGCCGAAAAATGACCCAATGACAGAAATGATCAAAAGAAGCAAAAAATATAGCCTTTTTTCCTATTCAATTTTGTTTTTGATGAATTCCAGATTTGAAAAGTTGATTAAGTGCTTAAAAAGTGGCCAAAGTTCCAAAGCCTTATTCTTCGGTAAATCGATAAGGACATTTTCAAATTATATGAAAATATAGGCTGAAAAGAGGTCGTACCGTTTAAAAAGGCGAGAAATCAAATTAAGGCCAATGTTTGCCTCGTGAAAAAAAATGAAAAATCAAAAGATAGGCCAATGTTTGCCTCAAAATGCAAAATGCATTGTTATGAAACAAAATACCTTCAAAGAAGGAAGCTTTGACCAATTTTGGAATTTCATCACCTTTTTAGCCATTTTATCCTTAAATCCTACCTTAACCTAAGCCTAATGAAAACCCAATTAAAAAAAGGCCTTTTGATTAATGCGTGATTTAGGGGATTGTGAGAAAAGATGTAATTATGTGTGTAAGCCAAACATGAAAGCTTGTTAGGTTGATTAAATGAAGGGAGAATTGAGGAATAAAGATTTTGTTTGAAAGAACAAAATATAATATGTTTGAAAAGTAGATGAATTGGGTATGACCGTGAACCGAATGAAGTTTTGGTAAGTAATTAGAAATTGTTTGTGTAATGAAAGGTTCCGAGAATAATTTAAAGGTTTTGCTTAGGGACAAGCAAAGAATAAGTGTGGGGATGTGATCGCGTATCGATATTCATATATTAAAAGCGTTTAGATATGCAATTTACATTGAGTTTATGATTGGAATGAAGTTACTTTGAGTTAGTTTTGCTGTGTAGGGAACTTGAGCTTAAGGAAGCTTATTTTGAGGTGAATAAAGCAAAGGATGAAACCACAAGTACCAAATGCGCAATTACCAAACGATGAAATACAGGAAACTGAAACTAAGTTTGGTAAAACGTGAAGAGTATGGAAGAAGCGGGATGGAAATCGGAGCCTGAGAAATGAAGAAATGCAAAAACCAAAAGTTCAAGACCATGGTAACTTAAAATGGGCATAACTTGGGCTAGGAAAAGAGTTACGGAGCCCACGACCTGTCAACAGAAAGCTCATGAAACGTTACATGTGAAAATAAAAATTTTATAGGGGTACAGCATATGATACGTCCATGGTCTGCGTATCTACGCCAGCGGCGTATGATGGGCGTATAAACTGGCGTATTTGAAGAAAGAAACGGAAGTTTGGGCGTATTTTTGCTATTTTGGGCGTATGATACGCCGGGGGCGTATGATACTCCTCCCCCTGAAACAACCTTCCAAATTTCATGGTATTTTAATGTTATTTATATCAACTCAATCCCAATTCGATTGACATCCTTCCATGCACGAAAATTGAGTTTCCAAGGCATAATTTGAGAGTTCCCAAGCCCCCAATTCATCATCAATCATCCAAGATCATTATTAAATCAAGATTGAAGACATGTTGAAGATGATGTGTGGCTAAAGTTTGTCTTAGTTACCTTCAGGTGGACATTTATTGTTTAGATTATTCATTGGTATGGTAAGATTGTTTATGTTTTGACATTTGTGCTTTTAATGCATTTTCAAGTTTTGTTTATGTTAAAAGATTTGTTTATATCTAGAATTACTTGTTGAATTATCAGTTCTTCGGTTTCCTTGCATCATGAACTCACTAATCTTGATAAGTAATTTGGTATAAATTGATTGATAATATTGTGAATGAACGAGTCTTAAAAGTTTGATCCTTTGTTATCACTTAAATCAAAAGTTGGAATCTTTATGTTTTGACAAATCTTAATTTTACCTATCAATTGATTAATCTGACATAATTAAAAATCTAGAAGTAACTAGTTTTCGTTAAATAAGTAAATTTTCTTCTAAAGCTCGTTGCTTTCTACAATCTCAGTTTTCAAGTCACTTTAAGTTTTGATTTTTATTTTTCATAAGTAGTTAGGTTAATTGATTAAACACGCCCTGAAGAGACGACCTTACTTACCCTTACATAGTAAAGGTAGCTAAGAATGATAATTTATTTTGTTTTTGATCGAGTCTCGACAAGCAGATCCAAGGCTTTATCAAGTCTTAAGACAATAGGATGTGGAGATCCGTTGTCTTAGGACCTCACGCCCCAAGCACCACTTCAGCTACTGCTGGTGGTGGAATGAAGGAAGTGGCTGACTACTCTAAGGAAGATTGGAAGAAGATTGATATTGATCAGAATGCGATGACCGCTCTACAAACTGCTTTTCCAAACTCTATCTATAGAGGCTTTAAGAAGCCGCAAAACTACAAAGTAGCTCTAGGATACCTTGAAGCTTATGTATGAATGGTTTAAGGAAGCAAAGGAAAACAAGAAGGATCTCATGAAGCAGCACCTTGAGAATTTCACCTACAAATCTGGTGAAACTATGACTCAACAATACTTTAGGTATGTTAAGATTGTAGATACTCTGATGGATGTTGGATTTAAACTTGAGAATAGGGACATTATGAGGAAGTTCATGTTCTCTCTTACAAGCCAATGGACTCACTCTTGTATGGCCATTAAGAGAACTGAAAACCTCTCTAGCCTTACTCTCACGGAGCTATATGGTATGCTGAGCGGTTACCAGATGGAGATGAACATATAGAATCCATCCAGCAACTCTTCTAGCAATTAATAGAGTTAAGCTCTCCATATGGTTGAAAGGGATAACAGAGAACCACAGCATCATCTTACCTGCTACCTTAACACCTCACAAAAGGACCCTTTCATCACCTTCCTGAAGACACCAAGGGAGAGCTACATCCAAGGAAGACTATTCCAAAAGACAAGATCATCTCAGCCTATGTGTCTTTTGATGAAATTTGCGCCAATTTTATCTTCACACTTGAAGAATTGGATTGTATCCATCTAGATGACCTAGAGTATATCGAGATAGTCTAGCAAATGTCTTTTCTCACTCATAGAGCCAAGAAATTCTGCAAGAGAACCGGAAGAAAGTTCCCAAGCAATGTAACCAATGGAAAGTTTGGACTAGATAAAAGCAAAGTAAATTGTAACCAGATGGGACATTTTACTAGGAAGTGCATGGCACCAAGGACAAATGGTGGCCAAGCACAGTCTAGACCAAGCTACACTGATGCAGCTCCCAGATCTAAGAAGCCAAGCCAACCAAAACAACAAGTTGTTGTTGCTGTTGAAAAGGGAGGCTTTGACTGGACCTTTCAGGTAAAGTATGTTTCCCCAAATCAAGCTCCGATGGTTGACCATGATAAAACCAATTTGGTCTACTGCAGTGGATGCAAAAGCTTCTAAAGTCCACTGCAGTGGATGCAAAAGTTTCTGAAGGTTCTGTCTTTAAAACTTCTAAAGTCATCAAAACTTCTGAAGTTTTGAAAGCCAAGTCTAATCTTTCAAAGATGGTATGGAGATAAAGGAAGGCCATATGACTGAAGTTTCTTCATTAACAACAGCCAAGGATCCTCAAGCTTACATATAGGATCAATAACTATTGAACTATCTTTAATTCATCTTGATTAGCCCAAGACCATTAAGGCTTGGGTTTCCAAATGTAACTAACCATCTCTTTTTCATATGTAGGAACAGTTGAACACCAAAAGAAATGTATGGATTATTGAGAGTGGTTGTTCAAGGCACATGACAGTCAATGGCTCTTTGCTTTAAAACTTTGAGAAAATTAATATAGGGCTAGTTGCTTATGGAGGAGAATCAAGTGGCTACATCATAGGAAGGGGCGGGGTCATAAATGCTAAGCTCAGTATTGAGAAGGTAAACTTTATCAAAGAGCTTGGATATAATATCTTGAGTGTATCTTAATTTTATGACCAGAGACATAACATGCATTTCATTAAGCATGAGTGCATTGTTCTCAAACTTAGGGTGGACATTCCTTAAGAGCATATCCTGATCAAAGCCCCCAGGAAAGGGAATATCTACAAGATAGATTTGCAGAAAACCTTCCTATCAGGAGAAGTATCTAGCTTTCAATCTAAAGCTAATAATGATGAGTCTTTCCTTTGGCATAAAAGAATATGCCATGTAAACTTTAAGAACATGAATAAATTAATTAAAAATGATTTGGTAACTAGAAGAGAAAGATATTACAAGTGATGACCATTGTGTTGCATGTCTGAAAGGAAAGCAACACAAAGTGTTTCATAAGCCAAACGAAAAGAACTCCATCACTACTCTCCTACACTTATTACTTATGGATCTCTTTGCCCCCACTAGTGCAATGAGTCTAAGAAGAACTTCATATTCCCTTGTGATCACAGATGACTTCAAAAGATATACTTGGGTCTTATTTCTTAGGAATAAGGATGGGACCCCTAAAATCTTGAAGAATTTCGTTTTGAAAATTAAGAATCAATATGATCACAATGTCAAGATCATATGATGTGATTAAGGAACTAAATTCAAGAACCAAATCCTTGATAAATTTTATGATGAAAAGGGTATTACAAGACAATATAGTGCTCCTAAAACTCCTTAACAGAATGATGTTGTTGAAAGGAGAAATAGGTTACATATTGAGGCTATAAGAACCATGTTTTCTAACTCTAAACTGTCCATCACCTTTTGGGATGAGGCAGTCAACACTGCCTGCTATATGCATAACAGAGTTTTAGAAGTCAAAACTCATGGTAAGACTCCTTATGAAATATGGCACAAAAGGAGACCTTTCATTGGTTTCCTCATACCATTTGGATGTCCATACACACACCTTGAACACCAAAGCTCATATAGCCAAATTTGATAAGAAATAAGATGATGGAAACTTTATTGGATACTCTTCTTAAGCTAACGCTTATAGAGTATACAATCTCAGAACCAGAGAAGTTAAGAAGTTAGCCAGTGTGACCTTTTATGAGAACACTCCCGATATGAAAGGTTTTGGTCCTGATTAGCTAATTGATCTTGATTTAGTTATCAATTGTTTTAACAAATCTAGTGAAAATGTTTCAACATCTATAGGTAACACATCAGAGGAGATCCTGATCCAAGATTTGATCCAAGAAGACCAAATGATAGAATCCCTTCAGCTCTAGTGGTAACAAACACTGCAAGTGGAAATCCTGTTAATAGAACCATGATAAATTCTTTAGTTGATACTTCTGAGATCCCTACAAATTCTAGCAGTGAGGCACGAAACTCAAATAAATGGATTTCTAATATAGGAAGAGATGGAGATAGTGAAAGTGATCAAGAATTTCACAATGCTAAAAACCACTCCACTGGCGACAACATCAATGATGTCACGCTCTCTCTGGATCAAGTTACACTTGATACATGTGATTATATGGTGGGTGATACTTAACCACCAAGTCTAAACTTCATGAAGTTAGATCTGTCAAACCAACTTGCTATGATTTTTCAACTGAGAATCCATAAGTTCCATCCTACCATAATCATCATTAGAGATGATAAGATTATGGTGAGAACAAGAGGACAAACCCATAATAAAAATGTTTGTCTACACTCTTGCTTCTTGTCCCAGATTAAGCCAAAAAAGTTGATTAGGATTTGAAAGATGAAAGTTGGATTGAAGCAATACAGGAGGATTTGCTTCAATTCAAAAGACAAAAGGTTTAGAACCTATGTCCTCTTCCTCATCGGAAGATGCCAATATGTACTAAGTGGGTTTTTAGGAATAAGAAAGATGATAGAGGACTTGTCATCGAGAACAAGGTAAGACTACTTGTTCAAGGGTACACTCAAGAAGAAGGGATTGACTACACAAATATGTTTGCTCCTATGGCAAGACTTGAAGCTGTTAGGATATTCCTTGCTTTTGCTGCATCCAAAAATTTCAAGGTCTACCAACTTGATGTTAAGTGTGCATTTTTATATGGGTGATAGATAAGGAAGTGTATGTCAAGCAACCACCTGGCTTTGTATACCTTGATCATCCTGATTATGTCTGTAAGCTTGACAAAGCTCTTATGGTTTGCATCAAGCTCTAAGGAATTGGTATGAGCCACTGTCACAATACCTAGTCCAACATGGTTACAAGAGTGGTAATATTAACAGCACACTCTTCAGAAATGACTTGATGCTTGTTCAAGTTTATATAGATGACATCATCTTTGGGTCAACTAATGAAAATCTCTATAAAGAGTTTGAGAAGATGATGAAGAATACATTTGAAATAAGTGCCATGAGGGAACTTAATTTCTTTCTAGGAATTCAAGTGAAGCAGGTTAATAATAACATCTTCATAAACCAGTCAAAGTATGTGCAAGACATACTAACTAGATTTCATCTGACTGAATACAAGGTTGCTAAGCCTCCCATTGCCATAAACCAATCACTAGGACCTGATCTTAAGGGAGAGTGTGTGGATGAACACCTTTACACGACTATTATTGGGTCTCTTATGTACCTCACAGCCAGTAGGCATGATATTATGTTTGCCACATGCATATGTGCAAGATATCAAGCCGACCCCAAGATGTCACACCTTGTTACTTTCAAGAGGATTCTTAAATATCTCAAAGGAGCTCCCAAGCTAGGATTATGGTATTCAAAAATTCTGATTTCAATCTGTATACATACATAGATAGTGACTATGGTGGCTGTAACATGATTGCAAAGTCTACATCAGGGGGTGTCAATTCCTTGGTAGAAGGATAGTCTCATGGCAATGCAAGAAACAATCCTATGTGTCAGCATCAACTACTGAAATTGTATACAGTGCTGCTTCAAGCTGTTGTGCTCAAGTGCATTGGATTCATAATCAGATGTTGGACTACGGATTCAACTTCAAGGAGGCTCCTATTCACATAAACAAATATAATGCTATCTCTATTATAGAAAATCCAGTGCAGCACTCAAAGACAAAGCACATCAACATCAAGTATCATTAGATAAGAGACAAATTTAGAAAAGGATAGATAAAACTGGTCAAAGTTAGCACAAATGAACAGTATGTTAATCTGTTCACAAAAGCTTTTGTTGAATAGAGATTTAAGTATCTTGTATCAGCTATTAGGATGATTAACTTTGAGTAGATTTTCTTAAATTAATTTCAAGATTGCTTTTCAAATATGTGTGTCTTTAAAGTTGTCTAAATTATCACTCATATAAGCCTTGTTTACCTTGGAAGAAAATTTTTCAAAATGATATTCCTTATATATTTCCTTTCAGAAGACATTAAATTGAATTTGGAAGATAAATATGTCTTCAAAACTAATAACTACTTACTAAGGAATTTAGCTTCGGAAGAAATTCGATATATCTTCCGAAGCTTAAATATGCTTCTAAGTACTTATATGTTTTGAAGGATAATTTTCTTCTGAAAGCAACTAAGTCTCGGAAGCTTTACTCATTATTTGAATAAAACTTATGAAGTTTAATATCTCCCGAAGCCAAATATGTCTCGGAAGCTAAATTACTCTAAGTATTTTTCTTCCGAAGCAATTCTTCTCAAACTAAGGAATATCTTCAGAAGTCAAATTGGCTTCGAAAGCTTTCTCAACAATCTTCCAAACACAAATTACCTTTGGAAATTTTCAACTTCCAAGATAACTACCTTTTTAGGCATTTTTTCAGAGGTGGGACCGATATTCGGATTTTAAAGTTTATCCTTTAGCATTAACTTTGTCTCACATCCAACCATATAAATAGCTTTACAATGCTTCCCCCTCTTTCTTCTTCCTCTTTATCTACAAACTTTTAACCCTAAATTCAACCACAAACCCTTATTGTTCTTCACTTTTTTCTTGCTAAAGTTTCCTTAAATGGCCAACCCTGAACCCCATAACCAGCCAGATTTCTCCATGCACCTACACTGACAACACAACCAGGTTGCTCTGTTGTCTTCTGAGAAAGATCCAGGTTTCTGAGACTTTTTCCACTTTCTAACTTAATCATCATACCTCATCGAACTCACAATAGACCCTCCACTATAAGAAGAACAACTGCTGGAGTTTTAGTGGACCTGCTAAGAGGTCATTGGACAATGGGAAGGCACTATCGGTATTAGTGCATGGGAAGACTGTTTTCATCACCCTAGCCACAATCAACTCTCATCTCAGGCTGGATGGTTAAGAAGGCGAGCTTTCCTTCCCTAAAGAAGCTATCAATGGATCATTTAGGCAGATGGGCTATAGGGACTACTTAGTCAGAACCTTTAAAAAAGGAAAGGTTTCTTTCAAATGGAAGTACCTCCTCCATGTTATAACCCACTCTTTATCAAACAAACATGAAGGATGGGACCAAATTCCTAAGAACTTGTCCTATATAGTCCATAGGATGGTTCAAGGGGTCAAGTTCAAGTTCTCTTAGTTTGTTTACACAAACTTGCATGCTAACTTAGACTCCTTCCCTAGATATGTCCCGCACATTATTAACTGTGAATTGGGCTTACAGTTGAGGGGAACAGGTAACACTCTTAAATTGGGATAGATGAAGCCTGACATCTTTAAAATCATGAGAAAAACCATGGTTCGTTTCTCAGGGGTAGAAACAGCCCTTGTCTTGAAATAGCTAGAGCTCCCTACTCAAGGTGACAACTTGGCAGCACCAGCCAATGTTGAACCCACACCTTCTTCATCCCGTAACAGCCTCAAATAACCATCATCAACCAAAGAAAATCCAAGTGAACCCCTGTTGAGTCTATTCAGATTGAGTAGGCACCCATCCACTCAGCCATGCAGGAGCAAGTGGAACTAAGAACTCCTACTTTCCTTGACTAGCCAACCAATCCCATATTTTCAATGATCAGTGCTGAGGTTACTCATGCTTATCCAAATGAGCTCGTTACCCAAGCTACAAGCCTTCACTCTAAGTCTCAAAACTCAGGTAAACAACCTTCAGGGGATGGTTACCATCCCTAACCTCTAGACTTAAACCAACCAATCCCTGACATCCAATTCTATGATAATGAGGATATGAGATTCAGTGAGTACCATGAGTCTCTCTTCTCCTCCCCTGCTCAAGGAGAGATGAGTGCTCCTGATACCCTATATCTAGCCCATATCATCCACCCTCAACTGAGGTGGACTTTCCTTAACATGTTTTGGACGTCCATATGGAATAGGCTCTTACTTTTGAAAGTGATTAAATCATTAAGACCTCAACCATGACAACCCAGCCCCTTGACACTTCTTATAAAGCTGTCATGGAGTAGGAGAAATCCAGAGCCCAAGAACAAATATCTAGTGGTGATGGAGATGACTTTAGTTATGTTCTCTCATCCCCCCATGATTCTTCTGATGAAGATGAGGGGAGTCTGCAACTAAGAGTGCAAACACTATCAAAAACATGCTCCTACTTGGTTTCTAGGGTTAGTCACCTGGAATCTCAGGTGGCTACCTTATAAATATAGGTCCTTAATTAGCAACTTGAGATCACCGATCTTAAGGGCAAGTTAGCTGAGAGGCCTGCTAGGTGTGTTCAATTAGGTCCATAAGAACCTGTGGATGTAGTGGACCTAACCTCTATCTTACCTATGCAAGTGGGTGATGCTACCAAAAAGGGGGAGAAAGTCTAAACTACAATAATAGAACCTGAGATCACTACCCAAAGTATGGACATTGAAGCCTCACCATCCTCACTTGCAATTGTCCATACTAAACAACCTCCTCAGGCCCACATCAATGTGGATCTTTTAATTTAAAGCTTATTTAAGAAGGGAATACCAAGGGCTATGTCTACACCATCCTATCATGCTGACAACCCAATAGTAGGATGAAGGTATGATAATGATAGAAAATCCCTAGTACTTCTAGAGTTTTCTTGAGATACTATGAGAGTTTTCCACTTATTGACTTGGAAAGTTGATAGGTTGGCTGAGAGGATCCAGTTATGGGTTCTTGAAAAGTTCAAGAGAATATCTTATCAATATAGACAGAGGCTTGCAAGGAAAACTGTTGGTCAACTGGATATTGAGGCAGACCTTAAGATTAGCTTCAAAAGGGAAACCTTAGTTAAAGGCCCAACAGTAGAACTTGTGAACCTTGAGACTATAACTACTTCAACCCCCAGTACCCTTAGTGAGAGACCAGCTGGTGAAGGTGTCTCACAGCCTCTCCCTGGTCAGGACTCAAGTGTAGCAAGTCAAGACGGCCAAATCTCTCTCCAGCCTGAGTCACACAGGCTAGAGATTGATAAAAAGAAGATGATTTTTACCTCTGAGGAGATTGAGGAGGAGAAAAGGGAGAGGAAGAGGAAGGCAAGTAGAGAGAGAACAAGAGAGACCCCTAGCTTTAAGCAAGTTGCAATCAGGGTTGCACCTAGGCCAAATACTCAAGAGGATGAGTTCAGGGCAGCCAGATTGAATTATTTGGGGTCTAGGAACTATAACGTTGATAATATAATCTCTCTTCCTTTGGATGAGCTAAAGTGTCAAAAAAGAGGAAGGTGGCAGAGGTTGTAGAATTGCTCCTCAAGATCAAAGAAGAGAGGAAGATAAAAAAAATTGTATAAAGCCCCTGTCCTCTCTCTAGTTCAAGAAAGTCTTAAAGTAAAGACTGTGGCAGTTGAACAAGAAACTCAAGTAGGCAAGGAACAAGATAGATAAAATATGATAACCTACCTGAGTGACATAGGCCTCTATCAGGCAGCAGCCCTACTCCCTCTATCATATGACTATATTGAGTTTGAGTACCTCAAGCAGCTAGAGCAAGACATTCTAAAAGAAAAGGAAGCTTCTAAGAAGAAGATGAGGGAAGAGGAAACTAAGTCAAGAGCCACCATGAGAGCCAATAAGAAGAATTCTATTAATAGAATGAAGATAGTGAGCTTCTTAAAGTTGAATGGGTTCTTTGGAAGGAGACTTGTTCTAATGTCTCTATCCATAATAGATGAGCACATTAAAGTGATCAAGCAGAAGATTAAAAAGGTTGAGATAGTAGACTTTCATTCTCTACCAAGTCAGGTTGCACCTCAAGCTGAGGTTAAGATTGAACCTTAAAAGACAACATAACCTAGGCTTAGTGTTGAATCATAGCTAGCTTTATCTTCTAACCCACAGCAGGGTCTTGAACCTTCTCCTTCTAAACATGTGAAGGGAAAGGACCCAACTGAGAAGGATAAAGAAGGAACATCTGGTACTCAAGACCAACCTTCTAAGTTGAAATATAGAAAGAGCAAGAGGATGGCCATTAGAAAGGACAAGAAGAAGAAGAATAAGTCCAATGCATCCACCTCTACACTTTAGATGAGTCAAAATATCCTAAAGATGAACAAGAAGAGGCTGCTCAACCAACTCCACAACAAGTAGAGCCTCTTGCTGTTAAGAGATCCATCCTGCCCTAGGCATTCTCTACAAACCCAGATAGATGGTATGTCATAAGAGGTCAAGGGGGTCAAGAAATATACTTCTAGAAAAATATGTTTCACCTTCCTCTACATGATCTCTTTGATATGAGTAGTTATTTTAAGAGTCTGAGGAATCTGGACCAACTGATGAAGAAAGGAATGGTCCTGATTCTGATGAGGGTTGTAAACAAATGAAGATCAAGACTAAAATCTATCCTTAAGTTTTGGTAGCGTCAATCTAGGAGGAGTTTGTAAGAATTATCTTAGAGACTGATGCAAATCAAAGTTCTCTCAGTAATCATTCTTAAGTATGACAATTACACAAAGATATTCACTAAGTGTCAAATATTCTGAAGCCAAAGACCAATTCTTCTGAAACCAAGGATGAAGTCTTTTGAAGGTAGAAGACAAAGTCTTTCGAAGCCAAGAGACTGATTTCTTCTGAAGATAGAGAAGACATGCTTTCTCTGACATGCTTTTGACTAAAGTTAAACCCCTTTTCACTGCCATTTCTGAAGACTCGCTAACTTATACAAGTTGGTGATATCTCCATACTTTTGTCAACTGTAGATTAAGGTCTTAAAGTTTATAACTTTTTACTCTTGTACCTTTTTTTAATAGATTAGGATGTGAGCTATGGCATGTCATAGTCACTAGTTAAAAGGCAATCTATCTTTTGACTTTACATTGATCTTGTTGTTTAGATTAGTGTTCCAGCTGGCCTTCAAAGTATGGTCGGGTGCAGGATGTGGTATAAAGTATCTCAAGTAACCAGTACTTGTGTTTAGCTTGTGTTCTTTACTCTTATTCTTTAATTTATTTGATGGTTTCCTGTTTGATCTGTTAAGTGTTTAGTGTCTTCAACCTTGTGAAACTGTTGCATCACCCTTAACCGGTCCTGCATAAATCAAATGGACCATTTGTGTAATTAACTCTATTAACTATTATAATGTCAAACATATCTTCCACTATACATTAAGATATGATAGATGGTCAATTGTTTCCTCTTAATTTGATTATTACTGCCAAGACAATAAGGGAAAGATATGGTATAAGTAATATTATTTATATAAATAAACTAATTGATGATGCACACCATGTTATAGCTTACTAATCAAGGAGCATCATTTGAATACATCATGGGCTTTTATCAAAGCATGAGCTTTTATTAAGACATATGAAAGATAGAATAGCTGGATATTGATCATGACTTTAAAGGGTAAAACATTTGAAGGTAACAAGTTAAACGGACACTATAATTGCATATGTATAATATTAAAAGAGTAATTGAAATGGATAGTGGTTTTTTGGGTTTATGAATTTGGCTTAATTCAAAGTTATGTGCCCAAAATTTTGTTTTAAAGAGAGGGAAATGGTTTTTTCTGGTTGCCGCCGCCTGTCTCCCGCAAACCACCGATCGGCCGTTATGAGTGTGTTGGTTGCCACTAACTGCCTCCCGCGGAGCACCGGCTTTTAGTGGTCGTTATCTATATCACGTATATATGGTACGTCTGTCTCTATATGACCATTGTACCCTCTAATTTTTGTTTATAGAGAGACAGATGGTCGCCTTGCTACTATCAGCAGCCACCTACCTCCTCTCATGCTTTTTAGGTTTATTTTTATGGTGTTGATGATGTAACTTACGAGAGACACCGTTGAATGTGGGATGCATTTCCTTTTTGCAATATGATTTTACATTCTTTTTATGTAAGAATTGCTAAGACTTTTGCTGATTTTGCTTCATTGATAATGATGAAATAACATTTCAATTGGAGTTCATTGTTATTGTGTGGTGATAGAACTCTTCGCAACCACGATAAGCTATAATTTTAGAGCCTTCTGTTACATATATTGTCGTAAACACCTATGTATATGATTATCAGCTGTATTATCTCCTTTGTTAGCTCTATCTATTAACCTACATGTTAATGTTTGAATGTACGGAATGGTGCCTTTTTTGGGGTTTCTGATCTTGGCTACTAAACTTTTAGAATTTGCATTGTTGCCCCTATAGGCTTGCCTTTTTCTTCTGGTTGTTGTTTCGAGATACGTTAAACATAGAGGTTGTGATGATGGGTAGATGTGTTCGCTATTACGGTCCGGCAGTCATCCCTGGCTTGCAGCCAGGACGAAATACTAATAATGAGCCTTAAGGAAGGATGTGGCACTAACCTGGACTACCCACTGACACACCACAAGTACCCTGAATTAACCTGAAACCCCCAAAAAGCTGGAAATGCAACGCTGGACTACCCTGAAACTTTTATTTTTATTTTAAAATAATTCAAAATAAAATTAACTTTTATTAAAATATAAAAATTACAATAATTCAAATAATAATAAAGAAAAAACCAAACACAATAAAAAAATCCTAAAAAAATAAAAACTAAAAATCACAAGGCCAATTATATTTCTCGGCTATTTTTCGTTTACGGTCTAATACTATTTGTAACATTGGACCGGTGAAAGTAACAAAAGTAACAAATTCTCATGAAATTACCAAACACCCACCGGATAAAAAACATGACTTCAACATCACAAAAACCACACATTCACTTTCACACAAAAAACCACCAAACCCTAATCCTTAATTCCTCCGATTACCATTCGAACCACCACCACCCCTAGACTATCCACCATCGTAACCACGGTCACGACCACCACCATCACAACCACCACCACCACTACCACCACTATAACCACAACCATCGCCAACATGTCTACTGTAACCACCACCGCCGCCACCGTAACCACCACCATCACGCCTCCCGCCACCACCGTCGCTCCCACGCGACTGTGCCTCCTTGATGGGTGATGTTCCGACCGTCGAGGCAAAAAATAACAGTCGAAAAATAACGTCTATAAAACCGTTATTTTCTCAGCTACCCTCGGCTACTACAACTTGAAACCCACTACCCGCAAGGGTGGAGGCGGTGTACCCGAGCGGGTACCCGATCCGGTACCCGAGGGTGCCCCCTCCTCCCTAAGCGTACTAATGTCTAATAAACTTGAATGATGTGATTGAGTTTTTAACCAAATAGAATTTACACGATGAAACTATAATCTGAAGTATTTGTAACTCTGTAATAAATGTTGCATTTATATTTTAGTATGTTATTGCCGATTAAGGTGTTTGGACATACCTTTTAGTATTATATTTGGAACCATCAAGTCCACCAAAAAACACGTGTTGCTATTAGATATCGAAAGGTTGCGCAACACGCGAGCTAGTTACAATAATAGATGGCATGCAAAAACGATTTCTTCAAAAGACATGAATGTAAAGAATGTCAAATAATAAAAGGTTTTGAAATTAATATATTATTAGAGTCCATAAACTTGAAAAGACCTAAACATACAAAGTGAAACAAATTTCAATAGGCTATAAGAAACAACAAACAGAACTATTGACTTTATGCATATTAATTAAATATTCAACAGTCAGCTTGGAAATCATAAACTACTTATTCATAGACTAACAAATATAATATGTTTAGATTTTAATTGACAAATTATATAGTATTATTGAACAAAAAGTGAAAAAACTAGGGATAAACATTTAAAAGATTATCAAGTTCGTAGGCAACTCATCAAGCAAATAAATTGGATACAACCCTCAACCAACGCCAACATGAAATTAAAACCCTAGAAATCAAATAGACAATAGAAACACAAAATCAAATAAACAAAAGACAACCCCTGCAACCAAATCCACCAACCAAAGTACAAAATCAATCAAATCAGTTTTAAAATCTATTAACATGATGATATGAAAATCCTAAAATTCAAATCTGCAATAGAATCGAGAATCAAGCCAACAAAACAAAACGCCTGTAACCATATCCATCAACCAAAATAAGAAATTAATCAAATCATATTCCAAAATCTCTTAATATGATGAAATCAAAAACCTAGAACTCAAAATCATAATAATATAAGAACAAACAAAGCTATTGCATAAAGATGTAGATAATGAAGATATTACGGTTAGATGTACACGCTAAAGATTAGAACACTTATAGTTAAGATCCCTAAGCAGATTCAAGAAAAGGCAATGCAGATTAGATTTTCATAGAGAAAAATCGAAAAGAAGGATTGCAAGAAAATAAAGTTAGTAAAAGGAAAAGTTAACCCCTATAGAAAATTCGGATCCTATGATCCGCGTCTAACAAAAATGGGTACAAAACTATGAGCGGGAAAAACAGGACCTAGATAACCAGAGATTGACAAGTTTATCAGCTTTTCTTAAATTCGAAGGTAGTGATAGATGGTTTATATTAAAAAGAGATGTGGTGTTCACATCCTATACAAGTCTTTAATGCACTCAAATCAAGCTGAACTATGAAAGAACAAATATCATGAATCATATTAGTCTAACATGGTCCCAACTTTGCAGCCCATTCAAGTAGCACATTAACAGAGCAGGCCCACTCCGTTGTGTCATGGAGGAAAAGAAAACAGACATCGTATATATAACTATATAAGGCTAGAGAGAAGAAAAATAGAGGATTATGCAAATTGTTAAGAACTTGATCTGATCTTCCCATCTCCCCTTCTCCAATCAATTTCCCATCTTCCTTCTATGTTTCTTGTATTACTTTAACTTACCCGTCGTAATCATTCCAGAAGAATATCAATAGAGTTCAAGTTGTTAGTTTCCTAAATTGATTCTCCCTTGGTTAGATTAAGATCAAATCACTTCAAGACACATTAAAGTCAGTTGGGCAAGACGTCATACATCCATTCATGCTGGTATAGAAGGGCGATGGCCCCAAATGCAAGACGCTCCAGTGCACCCGTTACAAGGGAAGTGCCACCTGCAACTTAAGGAGTTATAAAACTAGCTTCTTTAAGCTATCATACGTCAATCTCAGCTTACAGCTCTCCTTTCTTGAGCAGCAAACTCGCATCCACTCTACCTGCTCTTGGAAGGAGCATCATTTCAACAACACATTTAACAGCGTTGGGTTACTTGTCTTATAGCAATAAAATACCAAAATGCGTATACAAAATCCTACTAAGCATGAACGAAATAATAATATATCTGTGGCAGTGCAACATATCAATATCAGAGTTGGGAGCAAAAGAAGGAAATAAACAAAAAAGGGGATTCATCCGGGGAGTCCTTGCCTTCCCATCTCCTTGAATTCAACAGCAAAGGAACTCAAACCCTATACACCTTAGAGCAACAAAATAAGCTCCTCACACAAAACTAGTGATAAGTACAGAGTTTTTGTCATAAAACACATGACATATATGTGTAAAATAAAAGCAACCGATCAGACCTTGCACGTTTCTTCATTCTTTGACCAGTCATTATGTCACCCACAACCTTGCTCAGCTTTTGTATTCTTTCATGTACCTGATTGTATCAAGTTCCTGCCCCACTGCTATTCACTCCAACAGGCATAGACCGTTGAGCAAAATCCAGCAACACCTTCCTCTGGCTTTCATTTGTATGAGGAAGGCTGGCCCGCAACAGTTCTACAGGCATTTCTCTACCAATAGCTTTAGCTGCATCCGACCCTATAGCCGCCATGTCAGATGGACCACACCCTTGAGTCAGCAATGACTGAACAACCGTATCATATTTACTAACACAGTATTTCGTGAGAAGTCCAAAAAAAGCATCAAATGACGCCTGCCAAAAAGCCCGATTTGCCGGGCTGCAGTTAGTAATAGCATTTGGATCAGTTAACAGCTCAGTTCCCCTTTCAAGTACAGATTTTAACACAAAAGATGCCCCATCGCCTGCAGGACTTCCAATGGGTCGAAGTGGGGGTTGCTCTAAGGAACAAACTACAGATGCAAGACACGCACCAAGTGATCTAAGTTCCATCCCATGGACCGAAGATGAAACAGTCATTACCAGATTTTTTGTAGTTTCTACTGCCTGTGGATCAACCGGAACAACTCCAAATAAAAATCTTAAATGACGAAAAATTGCCATGCAAACAACACGGGTCAACTCGCTTGCTGGTGAGAGATGTTTAAGATAACTGGAGAGAAGCTTCCGACCCTTTGGAAGAGAAACTAGCCGTAAAAATACAAGATCATCCTTTGGAGCCAACTCGACTGTTTGACCATTTTTGCCTAGCGGATCAACAAGGTGAAGTGATGTTGCTAAACCTTCCAAAAGGACTTGTCGCCTTTGTCTTAATTGAGCCCCTCCGTCTTGAAGTTGATTAAACTGTAGAAAACGATCAATGTCATCAACATCTAGAAGAAGACAAATACTGTCTTCAATTGTGACTCTAGCTGCAAGCATGGGTTCTTGCTCCAGTGGTTTATCCAGCATTTTCTGGTCAGCTGTCCCACCACCAGTTGACTTTGGTAAGTCAACTTCAAGAAGTGGGCGGGGCCGACGTATAGAAGAAAAAGAAATCCGACCCAAAGCATCAACTTGGAGAAACGCATGTGGCTCGTTACTGGCACGGGCTTTGGGGGGACAATCCCTTAATTGGGTTGGGCAAAAATGGTGTCTTAATTTTGCCCCGTTAGATTTGCTTGCTAAACAAGCTTGGTGATAATAGTCGTCTACATAAGGATCATTACTATGGGTAGCAGCAAGTTGCATTCTAACAATATTTTCAATTTCATCACTAGACATGTATTTTGATTTGAACTGTGGCCATCCACTAGTGTCATGGCTCGATTGGAAATATCTCTGGCCCTGAACCAACCTGCCTCTGGCCATTGATTTAGGCCGTAAATCTCTATAACCCATCCCAAGGGGTTCAAAATTGTTCATCAAAGGTGGATGATGGTTCATTGGCGGCTGCAACCCAGATAAATGACCACCAAATGATGGCTGAAATTGATGGTGCATCCTGTGTTGTTGAGGCTGCAATTGTGGGGGTAGTAAAGTGCTGTTGTGAGTGAAATGTTGTTGCATCATACTGTTTGAAAGATCAGGCAAATTCCCACCAAATTGGTTTGGTAGCCTGTTATTGACAGCTGGAGCAGGAGGACGAAACTGAGACAAACTCAAATTTCCACCATATTGTGACCCGTGTGGCATCCCACCCATCGGAAGCTGTGGGGATATATTTGAAAAAGATGGTGGCATCTGGGGTCCAGCGGCATGATAAGGACCATTAGGATAAAGTGATTGCTGATTTGGTGAAAATTGGGGGGACCCACCACCTGGTGGAGGGTATGATATGAAAGAAGATTTGGGAACAGGAACAGGCTCACTAGAGAAATGTGACTGCTGATTAAGGTGGTGTTGCTGCTGTTGTTCAGGGTATGATGATGTTCTATGAAGATTCTTTGATTCATCTATCAGATGTTGGTTAAGGTTTTGTTGATGCTGCTCGGGGTATGATGATGTTCTGTGAAGATATTGGTTTGAATCATAGGATGGCGTCTTCTGAAGAAGCATTGATGAATCTTGAAGAGGGAAAGAAGACTTTGACCATCTATTGCTTTCTTGACCACTTTCTGCATCAAAAACATCTTGATCAAGTCCCCAGCTGGTGTTTTCTCCTCCAAGTGCCCATTTAGCTGGAGATGGAACTGAAACAGAAGCAAAAGAAATGAACAGTTCCTAATGTTAATAGACAATAAAAGATTATAAATACAAACATGATCATCAACGATCAGTCAAATCAACTCAAATTACAAAAGGGAAATGATGAATCAAGTAGAACAGGTGCAATTACTTTCTCGAGATCCTCGGTCACCAAAAACTCCAACATTTGGCCCCATGACATCTTTGTTAAGCTGCAGAAACAAAATGAAAAACCAAACCATCAGATGGACATTATAACAAGCTAATATAATTGCATGGCACAATTTATCATGTTAAGCACCTCAGGATGTGAAATGAAAATAACTACATTCCACACATCAATTTTCCAATTTTTAGAAGGCATAGATCAGTTAAATCAAGACGATTAGTGATTCATCATTATGTTTACATAATTGTTGGGTTTGTGAAGGCTTTGGGCTTGGGCCCATGTTTAGTTTTCTTGTTCATTAAGTTGTTAACCCTAATTAGTCTCTATATATACCCTATCATGTATTTGTCAATGTTGCAAAATTCGCTAGGCGCTAGTCGGGTGGTGAGATAGGGACTAGGGATTAATCGGGATTAATCGGGATTAATCGGGCTTAATCGATTTGGAAATTTTATATGTATTTTTTAGAAATTATATATATACTTAAGATTAGTACACTTCAAACATTAATAATTAAACATAAAATTAACCATCAAGTACTTCAAAGATCACATAGTTCAAAATATAAAAATTAAAACATAGTAATTCAAACACTTCAAAGATCAAATAGTTTCAAAATATAAAAATTAACCAACAACTACTGTGGAGCTGTTCGCGGTTGGGGTTGCTGCGGGAGGAGTTGTTCGCGGTTGGAGGCTGGTCGCCGGGAGGGAGCCTGGTCGCCGGAGGGGTGGTCGCTGGGAGGGGCCTGGTCTCAAGATTCGAAGTGGAGGTGAGGATGTCGGCTAGCGGGCTAGGGCTATAGTTTAAATGGTAAGAACGGTAAGATTATGGTTTTAAAACCCACATTCAAGCCGTTGACCGGCTTTGACCGATCAGAAAGTAGTACGCCGATTACACCGATTTTTACCGATTTGCACCGATTAATCCCGCATAGGTCCGATTAATCCCGCATAGGTCCGATTAATCCCGCATAGGTCCGATTAATCCCGCCTAGGTCCGATTAATCCCGCCTAGGTCCGATTAATCCCGCCTAGGTCCGATTAATCCCGCCTAGGTCCGATTACCGATTAATTGATCCGACTAGCATTAATCTACAAGGGCCTAAACCGCCTAGCGATAAATCACCGATTAATCGGCCGCCTAGGCCGATTTTTTGCAACACTGGTATTTGTAATCTTTGTACTGAGCAAATAAAGAAAACCCTAGTTGCAGCCCGTGGACGTAGGTCACACCAACCAAACCATGTTAAATCCTTGTGTCGTTTATTTTCTATTCTGCGTGACATTCGTTTGTGCGTGTTCGTGCGTTGGTTCCACTACGTCGCTTGATTCCTAACAAGTGGTATCAGAGCCTTGGCTCGTTGAATACACGATTCGTTGCACGGAAGACGATTCGCAGAGGTTCGTTTATCCCGTTCGAAGATTGAAGTCGGTTAAGATCTTGGTTTGTTGGCGGTTATAGTCGACTGGAAACCGGAAAATACCTTGGAGCCGAGTTTTGTTCAAGATAGTAATTTAGTACCAAGTTAAAACCCTTTGAGCCGTCGATTAGGGTTTGGTGAAGAACTCTTGGATTTGTCGGGTACATAGTTGTCAATAGCGAATAGCGGTAAATAGCGACACATTACCTATATGCTACGTCGCGAATAGCGGTAAATAGCGACCGCTATTTTGTGTTTAGCGATGAAGTAGTCGAAATATATAAAATATTGTATGTTCACTAAATTAAACATGTTTTAACGACAAATTAATACAAAAGTTCAACAAACACCATCAAACACCATCAAAATAGATAAAATAGTTCATTACTAATCATCTAAATCTTAGCAGTTAGAAATCGAATTAGCAAGAAATAGGAACTACTGCCCAATTGAAAAATTTGAGTCAAATATCCACAAATTGTTACCTTAGCAGTTAGAAATCGAAGTGGAACTCCACAATCGAAGTGAGGAATCGAAGTGAACAGCAGGCGATGTTAGAAATCGATATCGACTCCACAATCAAGTGGAACTCCACAATCGAAGTGAAGTATCGAT
>BJCO01422091.1:0-13200 GCA_018326465.1 Flaveria floridana | reverse complement strand
GTTTAAAACCCTAATTTATATCAATGCAATTCATCATTCTCTTAAACAAAAATTGATAGTCAATTACAAGGATTGTTGAGTAGTCTTAGTGTGTCCACGGATTGATACTCGGTTCTTACCATCACTATATTACCTCACGATAGGTGCACTTGCCTTTTGTGTGTGTAGTTAGTAGTAGTAACAACCATTTAAAACTGAATCTGTGCGAAAAATTCTTTATCAAAATATATATACGTTCACACCGCATCAATTACCGTGAATTAAATAAGCTGACCATCAAGAATAGGTACCCTTTGCCTAGAATTAATGATCTTTTTGACCAACTACAAGGCGCTAGCTGGTTCTCAAAGATCGATTTAAGGTCAGGTTATCATCAAGTTAAGGTACGAGAAGAGGATGTACCTAAGACAGCTTTTCGTACTCGTTATGGGCACTATGAATTAGTTGTGATGTCATTTGGTCTAACGAATGCTCCAGCAGTTTTTATGGACCTCATGAATCGAGCATGCAAACCTATGCTTGATCGTTCTGTCATCGTCTTTATTGACGATATTCTTATCTATTCACGAACCGAAGAAGATCATGCTTAACATCTTTGTGATGTTCTTAATGTGCTAAGAAAAGAAAATTTATATGCAAAATTTTCTAAATGTGCATTCTGGCTTTGAGAAGTTCAATTCTTAGGTCATGTGGTGAGTGCGGAGGGTATTTTGGTGGATCCCTCCAAAATAGAGACTATTATGAAATGGTCAGCTCTTAAGATCCCAACTGAAGTAAGAAGCTTTCTGGGTTTAGCCGGCTATTATCGGCGTTTTATTAAGGATTTCTCGAAGATATCTTCTTCGTTGACAAAGCTAATTAGAAAGAATTCCAAATTTGAATGGAACCCAGAACAAGAAAAGGCGTTCCAACTTTTGAAAGAAAAGTAAACTAAAGCTCCTGTTCTAGCATTACTAGAAGGAACAGAAGATTTCGTAATTTATTCTGATGCCTCACGTATCGGATTAGGTTGTGTGCTTATGCAAAGAGGAAAGGTAATAGCTTATGCTTCATGAAAATTGAAATCACATGAAGCAAATTACCCAACCCATGATCTTGAATTGGCAGCAGTTGTATTTGCGTTAAAGATCTGGAGACATTATTTGTATGGAACGCAGTGCACTATCTATACTGATCATAAAAGTCTAAAATATTTCTTTGACTAGAAGGAATTGAATATGAGGCAACGACGGTGGTTAGAACTGGTCAAGGATTATGATTGTGAAATACTTTATCATCCGGGTAAAGCTAATGTTGTTGCAGATGCTTTAAGCCGGAAGGAGAGTTACACTCCAATTAAAGTAAAGTCATATAAACTGATTGTGAATTCCGACTTGCTTGATCAAATTAGAGTTGCACAAGTGGAGGCACTAAAAGAAGAAAATTTAAAGCATGAAAAGATCATTGGTCAAGTCCATCTATTTGAGGAGAATGATAAAGGAATTAAAGTTCGTTTTGGACGAATTTGGATTCCTTGGACTTGTAAGGTCAAAACAATGATTCTTAATGAGTCACATAAATCAAAATATTCAATTCATCCAGGCACGATCAAGATGTATAATGATTTGAAGAAAGAGTACTGGTGGCAAGGAATGAAAAGAGATATTGCTAAATATGTGGAAAAATGCTTGACTTGCTTACAAGTCAAATCTAAACACCAGAAACCATACGGGAAAATGCAACCAATAGAAATTCCATTATGGAAGTGGGAGTATATTACGATGGATCTGATAACGAAACTTCCGAAAACTACAAAAGGATATGACACAATATGGGTAATTGTCGACCGTTTGACAAAAAGTGCTCACTTTATACCCATCCGTGAAAACTATTTGTCTGAACGAATGGCAGAAGTATATGTTAACGAGGTAGTGTCAAGGCATGGTGTGCCATTGTCTATTTTATCAGACAGAGACACACATTTTACCTCAAGATTCTGGAGGAAGTTTCAATAAGGAATAGGCACCAAATTATTTATAAGTACAACATATCACCCACAAACTGATGGGCAAAGCGAAAGGACGATTCGAACTCTCGAAGATATGCTACGTGCATGTATTATTGATTTTGGTGGCAGTTGGGACAAATATTTGCCTTTAGTAGAGTTTTCTTATAATAATAGTTATCATTCGAGTAATGGAATGCCCCCGTTTGAAATGCTTTATGGTAGAAAATGTCACACTCCTATATGTTGGGGAGAGGTAGGTCAAAGAGAACTTGCTAATAAAGAAGTGGTGGAGGCGACGAATGAAAAGATTGATCAAATCAAAGTGCATTTAAAAGTGGCTCAAGATCGACAAAAGTCGTATGCTGATAAACGTAGACGACCGATTGAATTTCAGGTGGGAGACTATGTTATATTGAAAGTCTCTCCATGGAAAGGTGTGATTCAATTTCGTAAACGTGGCAAGTTAAGCCCACGGTTTATTGGTCCGTTTAAAATTATTGCTCGTGTGGGGCAGGTGGCGTATCGTCTGGAACTACCTGACGAATTAAACGGAATCCATAACACCTTTCATGTGACATATTTACGAAAACGTTTGGCCGATGAAATGACATATGTGCCATTGAATGAGATAGAAGTGGATGAAAAGCTTAACTATATAGAAAATCCAGTGGCAATTCTTGATCGTAAAGTTAAGCAACTACGAAATAAAGAAATAAAACAAGTAAAAGTACAGTGGAAACATCGGCGTGGTTCTGATACCACATGGGAAGCGGAAGATGAAATGAGAAAATATTACCCTGGATTTTTTGAGGTATGAATAGGTTTCGGGGACGAAACCTAAATAAGTGGGAGAGAGTTGTAACATCCTGTTTTGTAAAGATATATATAAATACATATTTCAAAAGTTGTTAAACGAGTAAGTTTTGGGTTATATTATTATTGAACTAAGTTACGTTTAAACGAGTGTTGATTTTGTTTAATAATAATAATAATAATAATAATAATAATAATAATAATAATAATAATAATAATAATAATAATAATAATAATAATAATAATTGAATGTGTAAATGGATAATATGCTCCTCTCGTTCAAACATATATGAGTGCAAAAAAAAAAAGAAGAAAGAAAAATCCTCATTTGAATACATATCTAATGTCGGCTAAGATTCCTTAATACCAAAGCAATATTAATAAAATAAATATAATATCTTCATATGCCGGTTAAAAGGATAATAATAAATTATATTAAGGAGATTTACATCAACTATATGTACACATATATGGTATGTGTCAGAGAGTTTTTGAGGAGGAGATTGAAACCTAAAGCAACAAACAAATAAAGTGATATATGAATAGATTTGAGAGGATACGTAAGAGTTAAGTTGTACTGTATTTTAGATACGGTTTGAACACAACAATTAGTGAGTTATATTCTACACTCACGTTAGTGATACAAGCGGTAAGTACACTGATCCGTAACTAATTTTTGTTATAAGTTTAATTACATGATATATGTTTTATTTATTATAAGTTTGTATGAATTATGTGGAGATGAACATGTTTAAATACATGTTATATATCTTTATTTATTATGATAAACTCGATTATAGGAGAAATGATTTATGATTACGGGTCCAAGTATGTGTATTGGTAGTTTAAAAAGGAGTTGTATATATATATAAGGATTTCGGGTGTTGAAATCCCAAAGGGTTTGGGTGTTGAACTCCACATATATAGAAAAGAGGAGTTAAATATATGTAAGGATTTCGGGTGTTGAAATCCCAAGGGGTTTGAGTGTTAAACTCCACATATATAAGAAGAGGAGTTAATAATCCTCAAGGGTTAAAAATAAACCCAAAAGGAATTCTGGTGTTGAATTTCTAAGAAGTAATGAGGATTTAAATAAAAATAATTTTGGATGTTAAATCCCAATAAAAGAAAATATGTTTTTTAAATAAAAAGGTGTACTTACTTAGCGAAAGCTAATAAAAATATTTTTAAATGTTTTCAGGAAAAGCACCTATAAATGGTTAAAGCTTCACGGACATGACTGGACTGACGAAAGAACCCTACTCTCATTTCATATTTAATATAATACATGTTATAGAAAAAGTTTGTAAAACGTTTTTTTCATGTAATACTTTTATATAAGTTGAGAAATGATATGTCACTACGAGTGACAAATTTTGTTGTGAACTGGGACCAAAGCTCTTATATAAATTGTGAAAGTGTTTTATATATAAAAAAAATTTGGTGTGTTACATCGTGACACGGGTGTCATCTGGTCTGGCACTAGCCTCTCCACCGTGTTGAACTTGGTCGTATACTACTGGTGTGTCATGGTTCCTGCCTCCAACTGTAGCAACTCTCTCTTGATCTTATCCAACTCTCTATAAGGACAGAACTCCTCAATCACCAACTTCTTCAGTTCCGACCACCTCATCCCTGCTAATTGCCATGCTACCCTTAACCTGGAAAATGTTGTCCCACCAGCATAAGATCGAATCCACAAATGAGTGGGTAGCAAACTTTACCTTATCGTCCTCTCGGCACTCGTTGATATCAAGTACCACCTCCATCTCCCTCACACATCGGTGAGCGGAAGTAGCATTTTGAGTCCCATTAAAAGTCGGGGGCTTGCATCTCTAGAATGCCTATAGTTGCACCCTCTCGTAGTTTCCCGCACATCATCCTCCTCCTCGTCATACTAGAAACAACCGTCTTCGTCTCTGGTTTCCCTTGCTCTCCTTCATCTTCTCCCCCTCTCCTAGCAGTATTATACTTCTCATTTTTCTCTTTCCTTTCATCCTCCCTCACGGCTCTAACAACCTCAGTCATCACAGACGGCAGAATAGTCTGCATGACTTGATGAACCTCTTCAACTACGGCCTCCTTCACTGAGGCCCTTAGATTAGCGCTCTCATCCCCACCTTCCTAGTGATGAAGCTCTGGCTCTTCAGTCACCGTTTTGGTAGCCCTAGCCCTATTACTCGTGACACGCAGCCCAACACCACATCTACCACGACCTCCACCTCATGAAACCTTTGAAGATATACCACCAGCCATCTCTAATCTTATAAGACTCAAATACCAACATGGTTATTCAAGGTAATAGCTCAAATTATATCAAGTATAGTTAGTTCCTAATTACAGTGGGCAGTTGTGATTAGCCACTTACTTTAATATTCATTCCCCAAGCATTTCCTATCCTAACTACATCAGTATCCAAATCTATTAGAAGCACATGTTTCATATAACACGCACACATACTTCCTTTTTCATTAACATACATAAAATGTTTACATTAAACATTTACCTGCAGGCATGTAGCTACTAGGACCGGCACCCCTTCCCTCTTCGTCCTATTCTCAGTTTAATTTTTAGGTTTTTTGAAAATAATTTACCCAATTCTCTTAAACTTTAGCTATGATACCAACTTATAAGGCCCCGTTCCCGGAACGCTTATAGTTGGTCATTCATAGCTTAAAACATTTAAAACATGACATTTGCAGCGGAATTTAAACTTTTCATATATAAATTGTAAATACATGACAAAACATTATTCTTTTAGCTGAATCACAAAAACTTGACAATTAGAATCATGATCTCAAAATCTAGAATGCCAGACTCAGATTGTTCTAATAGTTATCTCATCCATGCCTACACTCCTTAGCTGTGTTATTACCTGCCAACTATTATACACACAAAGTCAGCTACACTGAGTGAGTTCTAGTTTTATAATAAAATACTTTTTCATACATTCGAAACATTTACATTTAATGCATGATCATTCATCATTACATACATATCATCATATTCATTTCTTATCATCCGTTTTTTTCATTTCGCACATTTTGAACTTTTATTATTATCTTTAACATTCATCTAGACCGATTTCGTATGTTATACCCTAAACATTATGCACGAAGCTGGTACTGCGCCGAAGTCTATAAATAGACCCCTAACATTATGCATGAATCTGACTCTAGTACCGGGGCAAGCGACAAGGGTCCCGTCTCATACTTTCGGTCAGTCTTTAAGGATTAGACCCCTATATTCATAAGCTAGCTAGGCGCCATGTTGGATCAAGAAGAAGGCTGGTGCAACCAAAACCAAATCACTTAGACTATCTTGGTGCAACTAATAAAGGACTTCCGAAGCTAAGTATGGAACTTCCGAAGGAAAAAGAGTTCTTCCGAGGAAAGTGTAATATCAACTTCTGAAGAGACAAAGTATTCACTTCCAAAGAGACACTCTTCTTCCGGAGACAAAGTATTCATTTACGAAGATCAAGACTTAGGGGGTGTTTGTTTATGTCTGATCGGGCTGACCCGGCTGACCCGGCTGACTTGGTCAGGGGTCAGCCCGTTTGATATTCGCGTGGAGCCATCTGACCGAGTCACTTGTTCTGACCTAGACCTGAAAAAAAATATGCTGACCCAAAAGTCGACCTCCTTCTATCTATTGCAGCACACCAACACAGCGCCCCCTTCCTAACCCTACGCCCGATCGGCGACCTCCCCCTCCCCCTGCGCTCTCGATCGGCAGCTCCCCCTCCCCCTGCGCTCTCGATCGGCAGCTCCCCCTCTCCCTGCGCTCACGATGGTGGAGTGATGTGCAAATGAATCAAATCGGTGAACCCGTGTGTTAACCTATCGGCTAAATCTAATCCTTGATGTTGTACTTCTTCCTATGCTTCAAACAATCTCTCGACAGACATCGATTGCACACGGATTATAGCACCGGAAATGTTGAATCGGATCAGTTGGGTGAAATCGAAGAAGTAGTGTTGATGGATGACGGTGGGATGATCATGTGTGATGATTTTGATGAGTGAATTTGCAAGTGGAAGTGTTAAATTCGAAGAGATGAAGGAAAAAGATAAGGGATGGTGGAATATGGGGAAATTGGTGGTGAATAATTGAATATACGATTTTAGGATTCTTTTGCAAAATGCACAACACCAATGTTCCTTTAGTATACATGTTTTAAATAGGGCTTTAAAAACGTGTATGTATATGGGTATGTAGATGTGTATGTATATGTGTATGTGCATGTAGATGTGTATGTTGATGTAGATGTGTATGTAGATGTGTATGTAGATGTATGTGTATGTAGATGTGTATGTATATGTATATATTTCTTATGTGTATGTATGTATATAAGGTTATATTTATCATTAAGCAGAGTCAGTTAGATACTAAATCAAATAGCCAAGTTTCAGTGAGATGCAGACTCAGTCAGAACTTCTTACTGGGTCAGCTTCTGACTCAGTCAGATCTTACTCAGTCAGCACAATCAAATAGCCCCTTAGAAGAAAAGATTAGAAGATAACTTCCAAAGTATGAAGAAAAGAAGAAGTCCTCAAGCCTCAGAAGAAGTAGCCTCTTCCAAAGTATAGGTGGCTTCGGAAGAACTTGTTCTTCCGAAGCCAACTAACCTTCGGAAGACAGTAGTATGAACCAGTGGACATAAGTATGGTCCTCCTGACACTCTGTTGCAGACCTCTGATATACTGCATGGCGTTTTCTCAAAAGCCATGTAGTTGACCATACTTTATTCCACTATTCACCTTTATTAGTTAGTATAGTTACTAACTTTAGTTAGTAACAAAAGGTAAGTCATGGACATGTCATGACTACCATATCTTAGATAATACTTTATCTAAGATACCTTAACTCTAGCATTATAGTATATGTTTTAGTCATAGGTTCCCAGCTGGTATCAAAGTATAACCGGCTGTAGCTAGTATTATATATAGTTTCTCATTGTAAATCATAGGGATAAGCTTTTAAGAGTCTTGTAACACTTTGAGTTAAGAAGTAATATATACAAGTACCTTGAAAATTATATCTTTGTGCTCTTTGTTACTTAGTATATTATTATCAGCTCTTACAAAAGACTCTGCTTCATCTAATCTGAGTGTAGTATAAGTGAGTTGGAGAGAAAAACCAAGTTTTATTGATAAAACCGATCCTGCAATTGGTATCAGAGCTTCTTAGGCTCTTAATTGTGAGATCTTACCATCCTAATCAACCTGTTTTTCACTCCTCATTACACCACACTCTAAATGGGCATCAACAAGTCTGAAGTAGAAATAGGGATGATGACTAAAGCACCCATCATCACCCCTGAAAACTTCAGGTCATGGAGCAGACGCATGGAAGGCTTCACCAGATATCAAGATATCAAGATATGGCAGTCTATTGTCAAAGGCCCATATAAACCCAAGGTGGGTGCACCCGAAGGAAACGGTGCCATGATAGAGAAACCCGTTGAAGATTACTCTGATGAAGACCGGAAGAGGATGGACATTGACAGCAATGCAATGACTATTCTAATGACTGCAATACCTAACTCCATTATGGTGGGGGTCTGAGCATTGCAAGTCAGCCAAAGAATTGTTTGATGCACTTCTTCTATTCTAATGACTCCAAAAAGGACTCACTAAAGCAGCAGTTTGAGAACTTCACCTACATTGATGGAGAGACTCTCAGCCAGTAATACTTCAGGTACATGGATCTCATTTCTTCCCTTCAGTCTGTGGGAATCACTCCTAAACTTAGAGACCTCACTAGAAAGTTCATGAGTGCACTCCCTAATGAGTGGACGTTCTACTGTGTCTCTATCAAGAGAACATAAAATCTGAACACTCTCACCATGACCGAACTTTACGGGATTCTTGATGGATACCGTTTGGAGATGGAAAGCAAAAAGGGTCATTAGACAAGCAGATCCTCGAGTCTTTCTGCCAGCAATGCCTTAATGGCTGCTGAAGGCTCAGGACCCTCCCAACCTCAACAGTTCCTAACATACAATCAGCAGACATCTTGTTCTTCTTGACCTTACATTACATTTCCTGAGACTCCACGGTCTCAACAGGCTCAGCATAGTTCTTTTCATGAAAGTTGTGCTTTTGTCCCAGGAAGTGGACACTCGTGTGACCATCAGGCTCTGATAATCTAGAGTGCTTCAGTCCAGATGATGTGGAATATGTGGACATAGTCCAATAAATAGCTCTCTTAACCTACAGAGCAAAGAAGTTCTTCAAGAGAACTGGAAGGCAATTCCCTCAGAACCCAACCGACAGCAAATTTAGGTTTGACAAAACTAAGGCCGAATATTACAACTGTAACCAACTTGGTCATTTTGCAAGAGAATGCAAACCTCCCAAGTCAAATCTGGGAACTCCACAAGCCTCCAGACATCCTTCTGCATCAAAGCACACTGGAAAGTCAACAGAAACAGCTGCAATGGCTCAAGAAGTTGACTGAAGATTTATGGTACAGGATGTGACTCCTGCTCAAGCACTCATGGCTGGAACAGATGACAGTAAGGTATATGAACATCTTTGTACTCCTGCATGATTGCTAAGGTTAAATTGTATCAGGACTACAATATGGAGATTAAGTCTGATATTGAGTCTCTAAATGTTTTAAAATCTGATTTTAAAAGGGCTGAATCTGACTATCAAAGAAAAATTGAGGAGTTGGAGAAAATTGTGTCCTTATTAAAACATGAACATTCAAACTATAAAGGAGCGTTTGGTTGGAAGGATTGGAATGGAATGGAATGGAATTGAAAAAATAGTATAATTTCAAGTAAAATTATGTTTGAGTGGGTGATGAAATGTAAAACCCAAGGGAATGTTTCACTTCAAATTCCCTTGGTTGTGGGATTTTAAAATGCTTCCACCTAGAGAGGGAATTTGAAATCCCACAACCAAGGGAATTTGAGGTGAAACATTTCATTGAGTTTTACATTTCACTACCCACTTAAACATAATTTTACTTGAAAATCATATTAGTTTCTCAATTCCATTCCATTCAATTCCATTCCTTCCAACCAAACGCTCCCTAAGACTCAAATAAAAGATTTAATATCCAGATTGTCTGAGGCTCAAGCCCAGCTTGTCACTGCTGAGGCTCAAGCCAGGAAGTATGCTTTTTTCGAGCAGAACTTCCAAGCTATTATTGCATCATCCTCCTACTCCAAAGTTTGTTATCAAAACAAAGGAGGACTGGGGACCAATGAAATTGCTCCACCACACTCTTATGAGTCCATAAGACAACCAAGATGTGGTACTGAAGAGCAGGAGGTCCCATCTGCTAATCCTTCTTCACCTGAGTTGAAGAATGATGCAATAATAGAAAATAGCACAGGGAAGAAACAGGTAAATCAACCCACTCCTACCAGTGATTATCAAATCCTGACCACCAAAGCCAGAAGAAGCAGAGCCAAAGTAGCAAGAAGAACTTCAAAGAAAGTGGCTAAGTCTAAGCTGATGATTGACCCAAAACAAAAGGGTGTATTCATCTCCACTGGATTCCAGGTGGTAGGTAACTCTGATTCAGGAAAGAAGCGTAATACTAGCACTCCTGTCCTACCAAAGGATCAGAAGTTAAAGGGAAAGGTTGCTGATGAAGAGAAAAGGAACAAGAAACAACAATCCTTAATTTCCCAGAAGATTAACATTGCATGCATAATGTGTGGACTGCAAAACCACATGGCCAAAGATTGTTACTACAATCCTGCTAGCACACATTATGCAAATAATGTTAAAAGAGAAGGAGTCAGGGAAGGTTTCTCGTTTGGACCTTATCAAATGGTCCAAACCATGAAAAGGGGAAAGCTGGGTTCCGAAGCAAGGTTGCTTTCTGAAGAAAGTCATTCTTCCGAAGGGAAAATGGCTTCGGAAGCTAAAGCTGCTAAAAATCAAAAGAACAAAAGAATTCCCTTGAAACCATCCCAAAAGAAGACTACTTCAGAAGAAAAGGAGGAGAAGGCTTCTTCCGAAAAGAAAGAAGCTTCGGAAGAATGTCATGCTGCAAAAGCTTCAACAAGCTTATCTTCTATGATCAACCAAAGGATGGATTAGAAGATCAAGAAAGATGTTGCAGCCCAAACCTCTTCTTCAACAACATTCATTGAACCCTCATGCTTAAGTTTTGGTTCAAATATGTCAATATCATTGGATGAACCCAAGACCAACAAGGTTTGGGTTTCCAATCAAAACTAATTATCTCATCTTATATGCAGGAACATCCATATGATAAAAATAACAATGTTTGGATTGTTGATAGTGGATGCTCCAGCCACATGACAGTGAACAAATCTCTCCTTCAACAATTTCAATATTATGATGGAGGTCCTGTCCAGTTTGGAGGTGAGGCCGGAGGATATATTTCTGGCAGAGGGAGAATATCCAATGGAAAATTAAACGTTGACAAAGTTCACTTTGTCAAATAGCTTGAACACAATCTGCTAAGTGTTTCTCAATTCTGTGATCAAAAGCATCAAATGCTTTTCACATAACATGAGTGCATTATTCTCAAACCTGGGATGACAATTCCTAAGGAACTGGTGCTTCTTAGATCTCCCAGGAATGGGGATATGTACAAGCTAGATATGAACAATGCTTCCCCACTGGGTGAAGTATCATGCTTTCTTTCCAAAGCAAATAGTGATGAGTCAACTCTTTGGCATAAACTTATATGTCATGTAAATTTTAAGACAATGAATAAATTGGCTAAAAATAACTTGGTACATAGTATGCCTAAAAAGGTGTTTTTCTGTAAAGACAACTGTGTTGCTTGTCTGAAAGGAAAGCAACATAGGGCATCTCACAAATCCAAACAAGTTAACTCAATTACTACTCCATTACACTTATTGCACATGGATCTTTTCGGACCCACAAGTATAATGAGCATTGGAAGGAAATCATATTGCCTTGTGATAGTTGATGATTTTACCAGATTTACTTGGGCATTCTTCTAAGAACTAAAGATGAAACTGCTGAAACTCTAAATTTTTTTTATTCTTAAGATAGAAAATCAAATTCATCACAAGGTAAAAATAATCAGAAGTGATCAAGGGATTGAGTTTAAAAATCAAGTTCTTGACTTATTTTATAACTCAAAAGGGATTGTCAGACAATATAGTGCTTCTAGAACTCCTCAACAAAATGGTGTTGCTAAGAGGAGGAACAGGACACTTATTGAGGCTGCAAGAACCATGTTAGCTGATTCAAAGTTGCCTCTAACTTTCTAGGCAGAGGCAGACATTACTGCATGCTATGTGCAGAATAGAGTTCTCATTGTCAAGCCCCATGGAAAAACCCTTATGAGTTATGGAACAAGAGGCTACCATTCATTGACTTTCTAATGTCCTTTGGCAGCAGGTGTACCATACTTAACACAAAAGACAATTTAGCAAAATTTGCTGAAAAGTCAGATGATGCAATCTTTGTTGGATACTCTTCAAGCTCCAAAGCTTATAGAGTATACAACATTAAGAATCAACAATTTGAGGAATCTTCCAATATAGTTGTAAATGAGCACACTCCTTGTGTTAGGGGGAATGGCCCTAATCATATTTTTGACTTAGTATTGTTTCCAAACTATTCTAATCCATCTTGTGAGAATGTTTCAGCTGGAACAGGTGCTCAAAATGAATCTGATGCTAACCAACTGTTTAAGCTGCCCAGATCTCTTCCAAATTCTCCAAGGGATACAAATAATCAAGCTACCACTATTGACAGATCAGATAGTGTAACTATCTCAAGGAATAGTGAAGCTTCAATAAGTGATTCACTTACTGATCCTCAAAATTCACCAGGTGACACTATATAACACCAAGCTGATAGAAGTAGCATCTTAAAGGAACAGGCAACTATTGATGCTGCTCCATAGTCAACAAATGATAATGTTTCTCGTTCATTCAATCAGTCCTCATTGAATGAGTTTAAAACAGTAACTTGATGAAGTGTTCTAGCTCTTGAGCAAAATATGTCTAATCTGGACTTATCTTTACAACTGGAAGTGATTCCTCGACTAAGGATTCATAACACTTATCCAGCTGTAAATATCACAGGGGATGTCACTGAAGGTGTGAGAACAAGAGGATAGACTCATCATGGGAATGTCTGCTTGTACTCCTGCTTCTTGTCTCAAATGGAACCCAAGAAGGTAGAAGATGCCTTGAAAGATAGCAGCTGGATTGAATCGATGCAAGAGGAGCTGCTTCAATTCAAAAGACAAAAGGTTTGGAACCTATGTCCGCTACCATCTGGTCAAGTACCTATAGGCACTAAATGGGTTTTCAGAAACAAAAGAGATGATAGAGGCGTGGTTATCAAGAACAAGGCAAGACTGGTGGTTCAAGGATACACTCAAGAGGAAGGAATCGATTATACTGATGTCTTTGCACCT
>BJCO01422080.1:0-10901 GCA_018326465.1 Flaveria floridana | reverse complement strand
AATAAGTGAGATAAGGAATAAAGAATAAGGTTATGCCTTGTTGCATGAACGATGAATACTTACGTACGAAAGTAAAGAATGTATTTTGAACCGTATTAAGTATTTTAATACTTTAAAACTAGAACTCACTCAGCAACGCTGACTTTTATGCATTTTCAGTTGGCAAGTAATGTTACCGTGGATGGCACACGGGGAGGCTACTCGGCAGGGCAAGACTGGCATCCACTCACACATATTATTACTGTTGTTTTGTAATGCAATTAACAGATGTTTTCTTTTGTAACCTAACATTGTTGTATTGCATAACAAGAATAATTTATTAATGAAATGGATGGGCTTTTATTAATGTAATTCCGCTTCAAAGTTTTATGAAATGTATATTATAATGTATGTTTAGTGCTATGAATGACCAACTGTGAGGTGCCCGGGAACGGGGCCTTACGAGTTTGGTATCAGAGCTAAAGTTTAATTGAATTAGATAAATATTTTCATAAACCTAATCTTAAATTGAGAATGGGACTAATGGAAAGGGATTCCAGCCCGAGTAGCTATGTGTCATCAGGTATTTCTTTTCTCGAAGTTAATTGGAGTTATGTGCATGTGATATTTGATTATGTGCTTATAGTGGATTTAGATACTGATGTAGTGAGGATAGGAAATGCTTAGGGTGTGAAGAGTAAAGTAAGTGGCTAATCATAACTGGTCACTGTAATTAGGGACTTACTATACTGAACATAAACTGAGCTATTCCTTGAATGATCATGTTAGTGTTTGAATCTTATAGTGATTAGAGAATGGCTGGAGGTAGATCATCTAAGGCCTCTAGGGGTGGAGTACAGGGAGGACGTGGTGTTGAACCATGTGTTACTAGGAACAAGGCTAAGACTACTGAGAGGGCCTGTGAAGAGCCCGAGATGCATCATTAGGAAGGTGGTGATGAGAGTCAAACCTAAGGGCCTCGGTGAAAGAGGCGGTGCTAGAAGAAGTCCATCAAGTCATGCAGATGATTCTGACGTCTGTAATGACTGAAGTGATCAAAGTTGTAAGGGAGGGTGAGAAAAAAGAGAGGAATAGGACCACTGGAAAGGAGGAAAGGGAATGATCGGAGACCAAGATGATTGTCTCAAGTGAGGAGGAGGAGGAAGCAGTGCAGGAAACTGTATGAGGATGTAACTATAGGGCATTTCAGAGATACAAGCCCTCGAATTTTGATCGGAATGGAAATGTTGTTGCTGCTCCCTGATGAGTGAGGGAAATAGAGGCGGTACTTGGTATCAGCGAGTGCCAAGAAGATCAGAAGGTGAAGTTGGTTGCCCACCTGTTTGTGGATTTGGCCTTATGCTAGTAGGAAAACATACCCCATTCATTAGATTGATAAGATGAACAAGATTTCATGATCCACTGTCGAACTTATTGTCAAGGCTGAGGGTCGCAGGGCCATAGGAAAGATGAGGTGGCCAGAGCTGAAGAAGCTGGTAATCGAGGAATTTTGTCCTCACTGGGAGCTCGACAAGATAAATAGGGAGTTCCAACAGCTAGAGGCAGGCACCATGACACACCAGCAGTACTCCACTAAGTTCAAAGAAATGGTAAGGTTGGTGCCGGATCAGGTGACGCCGGTGTCGAGGAAGATCAAGAAGTACATTTAAGGATTGCCAGTTGATATTTGCAAGCATTTTATCGCTTCCGACCGGGTACCTTTGCTCGGTGGTAGACCTGGCCGGTAGGTTGTATGATGAGAGGGAGGTGGCAGTAGTTGAGGTGAAGAAGACGGGGGATGGTGATAGAAGCTGGGGTAGGAAAAGGGTTAGACATGGTGGTTTCACTCCCAACAACAAAAGGAGGAAAGTGGATGACCGATAGGGGGTGTCATCTAGCTTAGGGATAAAGAAGTGTGGTAAATGTGGGAGAGAACACTCTGGTGAGTGTAAATGGGGATGAGCGTGTGCTTAAAGTGTGGGAAGCCCGGTCATGTGGCAACGATATGTGGAGCTATACGATGTTATAACTGTGGCGAGGAGGGCCATGTGAGTAGGGACTATAAGAAACCACAAGCCGAAAGTTCTAGGATGTAGAAGAAGCCAGAGGAAGGAGGACAGAAGACAACTGCTAGAGCTTTCACAATGACGCGGGAGGAGGCCAGAGAGGATCTCGATGTCGTCTCAGGTATGTTTCTAGTTAACCAAATTTTGCCTCTGTATTATTTGATCCCGGTGCTAGTAGGAGTTTTGTTTCTGCTACTTTCTGTGCTAAGTTGCCTGTTAGTAGTAGAAGTATTGATAAGCCATTCGACATAGAAACTACTATTAGTAAGTCCACTAGAATTACTGATATGATAGGGGACCGTGCCATAGAACTTGAAGGTCATAGGTTCTCTACTAAATTACATATGATGCCCCTAGGCGGATTTGATGTAGTACTAGGGATGGATTGGTTAAAAACCAATGAGGCAAACATCATGTGTCGCAAGAAGACGATTCGCTTAATTGCGCCCGATCGCAGTTCGGTAACGGTTTACGGAGATCGCGTCACTACGGTTCCAAAGGTGATTTTGATGGCGGTGGAAGAAAAGTTCATGAGACGTGGATGTAGTGCCTATCTCGCCTATGTGAAAGATGTGGACGCATCAGTATCATAACTGTCCGACGTACCAGTGGTGTGCGATTTCCCAGACGTGTTCCCAGAAGACTTACCAGGTGTGCCACCGGATCATGAGATTGAGTTTCAGATTGATCTGATACCTGGTGCTCAACCCGTTGCCAAAGCACCGTATAGATTAGCTCCCACTGAGATGAAGGAACTAATGGATCAACTACAGGAGTTGATGGATAAAGGGTTCATTCGACCGAGCATTTATCCTTGGGGTGCTCCGGTATTGTTTGTGAAGAAGAAAGACGGTAGTATGCGGATGTGCATCGACTACCGAGAGCTGAACAAGTTGACGGTAAAGAATCGGTATCCGAACCCAAGGATTGATGATTTGTTTGACCAGCTCCATGGTGTCTGTTAGTTCTCGAGGATAGATCTTCGAGCTAGTTACCATCAGTTGAAGGTGAAGGAGCGGGACATTCATAAGACAGCTTTTCGCACGCGTTATGGACACTACGACTTCCTCATTATGTCTTTTGGCCTAACTAACACGTCGACGACCTTTATGGATCTGATGAATCAAGTGTGTCGGACAATGTTAGATAAATCAGTGATTGTGCTTATAGATGATATTCTGACTTATTTGAAGAGCGAGGAAGAACATACCGGCCATATACGCGAAGTATTGGAGACACTTAGAAGAGAAAAGTTGTATGCTAAATTCTCTAAGTGTGCTTTTTAGTTGCGTGAGGTGCAATTTTTGGGTCACGTGGTAAATGCTGAAGGAATCATGGTAGACCCGGTGAAGGTCGAGGCAGTGATACAATGGAAGTATCCAAAGACACCATCTAAGATCCTTAGTTTCTTAGGTTTGGCGGGTTATTACCGGAGGTTCATACATGACTTTTCCAAAGATAGCCTCACATTTGACCAAATTGACCCGCAAGTATGTGAAGTTTGTGTGGGGTCAGAAACAGGAGGATGCTTTCGAGGAGTTGAAGGCGAGATTGACTCAAGCTCCTGTTTTGATGTTACCCGAAGGGAGTGAGGACTTAGTGGTATATTCAGATGCTTCTTATTTTAGGCTATGTTGCGTGTTGATGTAACATGGAAAGGTAATAGCCTACGCATCCCGACAGTTGAAAACCCACAAGGTTAACTACCCTACCCATGACTTAGAGCTAGCGGCTGTGGTCTTTGAGTTGAAGATTTGCAGGCACTACTTATACGGGACGAAGTGCACTATCTTTACCGACCATAAGAGCTTGAAGTACTTCTTCAAGCAAAAAGATCTCAATATGAGATAAAGGAGATGGTTAGAGCTCATCAAACATTATGACTGTGAGATCCATTATCATCCGGGTAAGTTGTGGCTGATGCCCTTAGCCGAAAGGAGAGACCCGAGCCAGTTCGGGTGAAGGCTTATCAGTTGGTTTTGACCGCTGACGTGATGACGCAGGTCAAAGGATTTCAAGATGAGGTGTTGAAATAAGATCGCCTTAATTCCGAACGAATGAGTGGCCTAGTCACAGAATTGGGTGAAAACACTCTCGGTGTTAAAACTCGAAACAGACAGATATGGATCCCTCGTTACGGAGACCTACGAGGCAAATCATGGATGAAGCTCATAAGACTCGATACTCGATTCATCCCAGTTCCGTCAAGATGTATCAGGATATGAAGAAAGATTATTAGTGGCCAGGAATGAAGCCGTGATGTAGTAGAGTACGTGAGCAAGTGCCTTACTTGTTTGCAAGTGAAGGTAGAACATCAGAAGCCATACGGGAAGATCCCGCAGTTGGATATACCCGAGTGGAAGTGGGAACACATCACCATGGACTTTATTACTAAGCTACCTCATACGGCGAGGGGGTGCGATACCATATGGATGATTGTTGATCGACTGACGAAAAGTGCTCACTTCCTACCAATCCGCGAGACATATTCAACAGAAAGATTGGAAGATCTATTCATTAAAGAGATTGTAGCTCATCATGGTGTGCTGGTGTCTATCGTGTCGGATCGTGACACCCGATTTACATCGAAGTTCTAGAATAGATTCCATGATACGATGGGGACGAGGCTACACATTAGTACGGCTTATCACCCTTAGATAGATGGTCAGTCTGAGAGCACGATCCAGATGCTTAAGGGTATGCTTTGAGCATGTGTGATCGATTTTGGAGGAAGTTGGGATGACCACTTACCGTTAGCAGAATTCTGGTACAACAACAGTCATCATGCCAGTATTTGTAAGCCACCTTACGAGATGCTATACGTGATAGGATCAAATGTATAGATCTATGATGATATTGGAAGGCAATTTAATCAAAAACAAACACATCAATCAAATCAATGCACAATATCAAGAAAAATTCATAGAAGTGTATTGATAATAGCAAAGACAATTACAAGTGTAGAGCAGTTCGTTCAAAGTCTTGTCCAACCTACACAAGTCTAAGCTTTTTATACTATCAATAAATAAGGAACTACTATTTACAAGACTAGTCCCTATACTATGATAAAACTTATAATATAAAGACAAATAAAGACAACATGTTAATCTTTAAGAAGTACTAACAATACTCCCCCTAAGATTTACATGGTCTTCAGTCTTCAAAAATATTTATTCTTCTTTATCTTTGACTTCTCTTTCTTTGCCTGCATTCTTCCCTTCAGTCTTTGTCTTCTCTTTTCTTCTTTCTTCTGTCTTCTTTCAGCTTCAGTCTTTTCAGCTTCAATCTTTTCAGCTTCAATCTTTTCAGCTTCCATCTTTTCAGCTTCAGTCTTCTTTCTTCTTTTCATCCATCTTCAAACTTCAAAATAATCTTTAGGTTCATCTTTAATCTTAAACATTGGCTTTTCCTTGTATAACTCTTGTTCTTTTAAGGCTTTAGCAATTGCATATTTGAACTTGCTTGCTAAGATACCTTGTTTAGGCTTAGCCTCATTTGTCTTTATCTCAATCTTGTTCATCACCTCTAGTGTATCTTTTGATAATCCTGTAATATCAATGTTGGCATACAGTTTGATAGGTTTTGAACTACCTTTTGAATACACGTCCAACATGACTTTACTTGATATCCTCATAAATTCAATCTCTTTAATATCCTTCTTGACTATGTTAGCATAAGCTAACACTTTCCTTAATAAGATTCTCTCCATTGCAGCATTAATAACTTTAATGATTGAAAGAAAGTATTTCTTATCATTCTCTGCAATATCTGGAGATACTCTTTCAATTTTTTGGACTGATAGGAAAGAAATGTATCTCGGGTGTAACTGTTTAAGCTCAAAAACACCAAACAAAGTGATCATGTCCTCATCCCAGTTCTCGAGATTTCAGACTAGTTTGAGCTCAAATGTTTCAGTGTTGTAGAACCATCTCAGGATTGGTTTTGACTTTTAAGTCCCTTCTATTACTTTCAATCTTGGAGTGGTTACTTTCTCGAAGTACTGATCACAAAATTCAATCAAGAAGTGTTCATCTTCTGATTGTTTCCCTTTAATCTTCCTGTTCTTCTTCAAAGTAGCAAAATATGATGTATCTTCTTATGAGCATCTCGTTTCCAAAAATTCACTTCCTCGAGTTATCGCTCTGTTTAAAAGCTCAACAAACATATCACCTCATTTAGCTCCAGTTGGATTAATTAAACGCAGCTTATTCAACTCCTTGAGAGTCTTGAACTGGAAGCTTGATAATGCTCGATTAAAAATGATATACATCACAAACCGCATTAACTCGCTTAATCAGGAAGGCATCAAATATTTCATCATACTTCCATGCAACAATCATTACTAGGTTTGTAAAGTCAGGAGCAATCATAGTATTTAATAGCTCAGAGATTGATTGTCCTTTCTGCAATACATTTCTTACCAAGTCTCCAGTCGATCTAGCTTTTTTGAATAATTGTTTCTGATCAAAAGAAACTTTGTAAGCTTGTTTCTCTGATTCAGGAAACATATTCATAAGCTCTTTTCTTCTTTCATACACATTAGTCTTTTGAGCCATCGACCGGATCTCTTGTGGTTTCAACATCCGTGTCCTCTTAGTGATCTCCAAGTATTGAGGATTGTCAGTATCCAGTATGATAATCATGTTAGATTACTTTTCAGTTGCTTGAAAGCTTCTGACAAGATTCCTCAATTATTCACCTTGAAGTCTTTTTAGCCTCTTCCAAGGATAATTTCTAGCTTGCAGCCAAGATCAATCTTGAGTAGATCAATGGCTTGTAACACATAGCATAAACATACTTTGTCCTCAGTAAAAATCTAATAATCTCCTCATATGATACAGCATCTTGAACATCCTCATTAAGCAAAGTAGTAACGTTATACTTTGACTCAAACTTTAGATAAGCCATCTGCACAAATGAAAACACAAACTTTAGATACTTTGATTTTTAAACAATTTTATTTTGACAAATTTTGATTTAAAATTTAATGAATTATTATGTTTTAAACACTTAATTTTGTTTTACATCAACTTGTACTTAGACTTTTCTAGAATTTTAAAAATTCTATCCAAAGCATATTAAATACAAGTTGTTGTATGTTTGTTTTAAAACACACTAATCCAATTAACATTTTATCAAAATTATTTAAAAATTAAATTTTTATGAATTTTTTATTTTTTATTAAAAAAAATTAAATTTTGAACTGTTCATCTTCATCCATCGAACTGATGAAGAACACCCTTCGATCAAAGTTCATGAACTCAACTGTTCCATATATCAAACTGCTTGAAATCTAGTGTATATTAACAATCTATGATCAATTTAAGTTATTAGTTTTGTTTTAATGCACCTATTTCAATGTTTCAACTTTTAGGGTTAGAAACGCCTAAACAGATTTGAAACAACCGACTGATTATGAATCAATTACTTGAAAAGGAATGATTTTGACTATGAACTTATGTTTTTCAATCAAGTATGCACACTGTCGATCACAATATTTCAGAACAGATAGACAGATTAAGTGTAGCGAGGTGAATTGAGTGTCGAATGTGCTCAGGGGTTTTTGGGAGTGTGAATGAGTGAAAAATGAGAAGTGTTGTTTATATACTAAGTGAAAATTCAAGGCGCATGAGCACTGTATGGGAGCATGAGGTTAGGCGCATGAGCACTATTCAGTTGCATAAGCACTATTTAGCTGCTTTTGCACTGTTTAGGCGCATGAGACTATATGAAACGCCCAACACTTGGTGAATATTTTCACTTGAAATGTCTGGTACTGTGTGGGCGCATAAGCTTGTCGAAACGCTCAACACTTACCCAATTTTTTAGATGTATGACAACTGTTCAGGCGCATGAGGATATGAAAAATGCTCAAACACTTGTAAAATTTCTAAAAACTCATCATGCTCCTACTTGGAGTTATGGCCACTGTTTAGGCGCATGAGTTTCCATACACTTGTATATTTTTCACATCTTCCACCTGAACACTGTTTAAACATATTAGCACTATTCACATACTAATATTCAAACAATTTTCATAAGTTTTACTTTATCCCAAAATTTACATTTTTGACCCTCAATTTTGACTTTTGACATTTTAAACCCTTTTATTTTTATTTAATTTTTCAAAAAACAATTTCCCTTCATTTTAGTCTCAAATTTAAACAAGAAAATGGTCTTATTTACAAAATTTGCAAGAAGCTTTTCCACTTGAAAATTTTATAGGCTCATTTTGTCATTATCAAAATTTTACATTATTAAACACAAACATGCTTTGAACATTTAGCTTCATCCTTTCCATTCAAACATTTTAATTTTGATTTTCTTAGAAACTCTTACTTTTATTACTCCCCCTAAACTTTTAAGTTTTACAAACTTAGAAGTTTCCCAAGTTATCACAAGAAGATCATACTGATCATTGTTAAATTGCCTGCACACATAAAACATGCATAAAATCAAAATTAAAGCAGAATAAAAATCTAATATTTACAATAGAATCAATGTCTGCAATGAGATCATATCAGTGAAGATCAGCACATTAAATAAAATAAAGTGTGAATAGTCAAAGACAATGAATAAATCCTGATCAAGTGTGTTCCGGGTCAGTGATTTTACAGCAAAGGAGACACGACAATGAGTGTTTTTGACAAAAGAATCAGCTCACTTACTTTTTCAATTATTGAATTGATTAGGGTAGAATTCGATATGACATGATGTGACTCATACAAAGACTTAGAGAGATTAACTATCATCAGGACATGCAAGAAAGCACAAATTCTCAACTTATTACCTAACATATATTCATAAGCAGAGTTCATGTTGATAATTTAGCAGAGAATGATCATGGATAAACCATTTGATCAACTCTAGCCATCCAAGTGAATGGGTTGTGTACATTGGCATCTTTTGCATCAAAGGAGAATATCCAAGTCTGTAATCACTTACAACAGTGGATATCTCATCACTTCAGGTCTATGATGACACATAACAAAGATGTAAGATGATGCTTGTAACAGATCTCATGGTTAGTCATATCACCACCAGGTGTGAGTATTGTAACTTTACAAGAAATCAATCTGATAAGCTAATACAACTCAAAAGTACTCAGATGACCACACATACATGCATAGATGATTTAGTTTAATCACAAGAATTTACTTTTTCATTATAGTAGCATGAGATTGTCTACACATCATATCTGATCATGTCAGACTTTATTTTCGAGTGAAATATGCAACTGATCTCACTAATGTACTATTATTTCTCACATGTTGCAAAAATAGATTCATTCCTAAAAAATGAATTAACAAGAAAGAATCTATTTTTGTAGTTTTTGTTTTATATTTTTATCTTTGATTTTGAATTTTCTTATTTTCTTTTTGGTTTTTCTGTAAAAAGAAAACAAACACATACAAACTACAATTAGGCAATTAACTTTGACAGTTTATCGTGCTATGAGTTTTGGATAAGGAAGGGTACTAATCATGTTAAGACTCAAATAACTAAAAAAACTTAAAAACTAGTTTTACACATGGTTAACAAGACCAATTGACTCCACTAAATACTCAAACCGTCTTGGTAAGAAGGCTTTAGTAAATAGGTCTGCCAACTGTTTTTCAGTTGCAATTTGAATCAAAATGATTAAACCTTTTTCAGAGTTATCTTTGAGAAAATGATATCGAATCTTGACATGTTTTGTTTTTGAATGTTGGACTGGATTAGCTATAATGAACATAGCAGCAGTCTTATCAATGTAAATTGGTGTTTTAAGATAACTGAACTTATAATCCAGCAGTTGGTTTTGTAACCAAAGGATTTGAGAACATCTTGCTAAAGCAGCTATGTACTCAGCTTGTGTGATTGAAACAGAGACATTTGTTTGTTTCTTGCATTATCACGAGACTAATCGGGGACCTAAAAACTAACATCCACCCGTTGTAGATTTTCTATCTTGACAACATCCTCCATAATCACTATCAGTATATCCATGTAACATCCTCCATAATCACTGTCAGTATATCCGTTGTAGATTTTCTATCTTGACAACATCCTCCATAATTACGTCAGCAGGAGTTCTTATGGACTAACAATCTTGCAGTTTGAATTTCTTCAAGAGCTTGTCAACAAACTTTTCTTGAGTGATGAAAATACCATTTGCAGATTGTTGAACTTGTAGTCCAAGGAAGAAATTGATTTCTCCCATAGAACTCATTTGAAATCAAGATGATTTCTTTGAATTCATTGCACAGTTTTGAACTTGTAGAACCAAATATGATATCGTCCACGTACACTTGCACACATAAGAAATCATCAGCATCCTTCTTTATGAATAAAGTTTGATCGATTTCCCTCTCGTGTATCTATGTTGGATTAAGTGTTGTGACAATGTCTCATAACATTCTAAGTGCTTGATGGAGTCCATACAAAGCTTTGCTAAGCTTGTACACATGATGTGGAAATTCTGCATCCTCAAAACCTGGAGGTTGCTTCCATACACATCATCGGTGATTGGACTGTACAAGAATTCACCTTTGACATCCATTTGATACACTTTGAATTTCATGAATGATGCACAAGCCAGGAAGACACGAATGGATTCAAGTCTTGCAACTGGAGCAAATACCTCATTACAATCAATTCCTTCTTCTTGAGTGTATCCTTGTGTAACAAGTCTCGCTTTATTTCAAATGACTATTCCTCAATCATCAGTTTTGTTTCAAAACTGTCACACCCCCGGGCCCAGGTAGGGTGGGACGTCACAGATTAGCAACAACATATATGGCAGCGGAAACAAACCATTATAAGAGCTCAAAGGGAGAGAACATCACATGGCATTTAAAGTTTTAAAAGACACCG
>BJCO01421973.1:0-16407 GCA_018326465.1 Flaveria floridana | reverse complement strand
GACTGGACCTTCAGTCGCATGAACACCATGCGATTGGACCCCAGTCGCATGTGTTCCATGCGGTTCGTCCTTCATTCGGGCGGTTGAACTCCAATCGTGCGGTTGAGCTTCAATCGGCCGAATAGCATGCGGTTGAACCTCCAGTCGCATAAATCCCAGGCGACTGAGGCTCAGTCGCATAACCTACCAGAAAGTCAAACTTTCGGGGGTTACACATTGTTTTAAAATTAAGATGACACACTCTTTTATGCCAAAGAGTTGACTCATCACTATTTGCTTTGGAATGAAAGCATGATACTTCACCCAGTGGGGAAGCATTGTTCATATCTAGCTTGTACATATCTCCATTCCTAGGAGATCTAAGAAGCATCAATTCCTTAGGAATTGTCATCCCGGGTTTGAGGATAATGCACTCATGTTCTATGAAAAGCATTTGATGCTTTTGATCACAGAATTGAGAAACACTTAAGAGATTATGTTCAAGCTATTTGACAAAGTGTACTTTGTCAACTGTTAACGTACCATTGGACACGTTACCTCTACCAGAAATTTATCCTCCGGCTTCACCTCCAAACTGAACAGGACCTCCATCAAAAATTTTGAATTGTTGAAGAAGAGATTTGTTCCCTGTCATGTGCCTGGAGCATCCACTATCCACAATCCAAATGTTTCCATTTTTATCATATGGATGTCCCTGCACAAAGGTGAAACATTTAGTTTTTATTAGAAACCCAAGCTTTGTTGGTCTTGGGTTCTTCCAATGGTGATAGCATAATTGAACCAAAGTGTAAGCATGGGGGTTCAATAATGTTTTGGGAAGAGGAGGTTTGGGCTACAACATCTTCTTTGATCTTTAATTCCATCTTTTGGTTGATCATTGAAGATGAGCTTGATGAAGCATAGGCAGCAGAGCATTCTTCCGAAGCTTCTTTCTTTTCGGAAGAAGCTTTCACAACCTTTTCTTCTGAAGCAGTATTCTTTTCGGAGGGTTTGAGAGGTGCTTTCTTGTTCTTTGGAACCTTTTTTGGTTTGTCTTCCAAAGCTACTTTCCTCTCAGAAGAAGATGTTTCTTCCGAAAGCAATTTGGCATTGGAAGCTTGCTTTCCTTTCTTCAACATTTGGGCCTTTTTATATGGTCCAAATGTGAGACCTTCCTTGGCTGCTCCTTTCTTTACCCTGTTTGCATAATGCGTGCTTGTAGGATTTTAGAAACAATCTTTGGCCATGTGGTTATGCAGACCACACATTATGCATTCAGTGTTTGCTTTGGTGGGACATGCAGGCTGTTGCTTCTTGGTCTTCTTGTCCTCTTCAACAACTTTCCCCTTTTTGCTTCAGATCCTTCAGATGGATAAGAGTACTGGTACTATACTCCTGTCCTGAATCTGAGCTCCCAACCACTTGGAATCCAGCTGAGATAAAAACACCATTTTGCCTTGGATCAATTTTCATTTTGGACTCAGCCACATTCTTGGCAGTTCTTTTGGCTACTTGAATCTTGTTCTTTCTTTGTTTGGTGGTCAGAAGTTTGTATTCAGCTGAGGGGATGAGGTTTTTGACCTTGTCCTTCTGTGTGATGGTGACCATTGTTACATCATTCTTCTTCTCAAGGAATGGTGGGTTAACAGTTGGAACCTCTTGCTCATCAGTACCACATCATGACTGTCTGATAGACACATAAGAATACGGTGGAGCAGTTTCATTGGTTCCTAACCCACTCTTATTTTGATAACATTCCTTTAATGGAGAGGTTGATGTAAGAATGTTGTGGAAGTTATGCTCCTGGATAGCATACTTCTTTGCTTCAGCCTCAGCTTTACTAGCTGGGCTTGAGCCTCAGTCAACTTTGAAACTAAGTCTTTTATTTGAGCCCTATAGTTAGAGTGCTCATGTTTAAAGTAGATGCAGTATTTTCTAACTCTTTAATTTTTAGTTTATAGTCAGATTCTGCTCTTTTAAAATCAGCTTTTAGTATGTTCAAAGACTTAATATCAGATTTTAGTTTCAAATTGTAGTCCTGGTACAACTTAACCTTAGCTACACAGTCAGAAGTATAGAGATGTTCACATAATTTGGTATCATCTATGCCGGCCATGAGAGCTTGAGCAGGAGTGATATCTTGCACCATAAAGCTCCAATCAACTTCTTGAGCAACAACTGCAGTTTACTCTGTTGGCTTGGTTGCAGCTTGTGTGGTAGCATGATGTTGAGAGGCTTGGGCTGCTCTAGGATTAGATTTTGGAGCCTTGCATTCCCTTGCAAAATGACCAAGTTGATTGCAGTTGTAACACTTAGCCTTTGACTTGTCAAACCTGAATTTGCTACATGTTGGGTTCTGAGGGAATTGCCTTCCAGTTCTCATGTAGAACCTCTTTGCTCTGTAGGTAAGGAGAGCCTTATTTGTTGGATAATGTCCATGTATTCAACATCATATGGGCTAAAACACTCCAGATCATCAAAACAGAACTTGAGATCACTAGAGTGTTCTTTTCCTGAGACAAAAGCACAATTTTCCTGAAAAGGACCTTGTTGAGCTTGTTGGTTCTTAGGCGTCTCAGGAAAAGTGATGTAAGGCCCAGATGAACATGATGGTTGTTGTTTGTAAGTCAGATACATCTTGGACTGGGGAGTTCTTGCACCTTCAGCAACATGTAGAGCATTGCTGACAGGAGTGATTGAGCTGTCATTCATCTAACGCTTGTTCAGATTTCCATCTCCATACGGTATCCATCAAGGATTCCATATAGTTCAGTCATAGTGAGTGTTCCATGATTTTCAGATCTCCTGATAGAAACACAATAGAAAGTCCATTCACAAGGAAGAACACTCATGAATTTCCTTACTATGTCTCTCTTTTCAAGAGTTACACCTATGGACTGCAGAGATGCTATCAGATCCATGTATCTAAAGTATTATTGGCTCAAGTTTTCACCATCAATGTAGGTGAAGTTCTCGAACTGTTGCTTCAGAGCATCCTTCTTGGATTCTTTGGATTCTGAGGAACCAGAGTACATTAACTTCAAAGCATCAAAGAGTTCTTTGGCGGTAATGCAATGCTCAAAACCTGCCATGATCGAGTTTGGTATGGTAATGAGCAAGACAGTCATAGCTTTGCTACCAATGTCAATCTTCTTGTAGTCTTCATCAGAGTAATCTGCGACTTCCTTTTCAATCATGGCACCATCTGCAGTTGATGAAGCCACTTTTGGAATGTATGGTCCATGACTAACGGACTTCCATATAAGGGAGTCTTGATACTTGATTAATCCTTCAATGCATTGACACCAGCACCTGAAGTTATCAGGGTGATAATAGGGGCTTTGCTCATGGTTCCCATTTCTGGTTCAACTGACTTCTAGTTAAGGGCCATTTTGGTTGAGTGAGTAAGTTTGAAGAAACAAGGGTGATTTAGGATGGTTAGATCTTACAATCAAGAGCCTAGATGCTCTGATACCAATTGCAGGATCGATATTGTTCTCTCAACACTTAGTGTTTCTTACAAACTGTTAAATATCAATCGTTTGATGAATGCAAAATCAAGAACTCAGTTGATAATAATATAATAAGTAAAGAACACAAGAAATGGTTTTCAAGATACTTGTATATATTATATCTCAACTAAGTATTACAAGAATCATGTAGAAGCATGGACACTAAGTTACGATGAGCGACTATATATATTACTATCTACAGCTTGTGATACGTAGATAACATGCTGGAACTTACTTCTAAACAAATACTACAATTCTATAGGTAGGGTATCTTAGATAAAGTGTTGTCTAAGATAAGGTAGTCATGACAGTTCCATGACTTACCTTTTAGTCACCAACTAAAGGTGGCAGCTGTACCAGCTAAGGAATGGTGAATAGTGGACAAAAGTAAGGCCAACCACATGAGCGTGGAAAGCATCTTGCAGAGAATCAAAGTAGGCAGCAAGTGTCAGTCGGACCATGCTTTGTCCACTGGTTCATACTGTGATTCTTCCGAAGTTAAAATGGCTTCAGAAGAATAAGTTCTTCCTAACCATTTATACTTCGGAAGACTCAGCTTCTTCCGAGGCTTTGTCTTTGGAAGACTTTATCTTCAATCTTCTAAGTGTCTAGTTAGGAAGAATATCTTCTAAGTCTTGGAAGACTGAGTTTAGTCTTTGGAAGCTCTTCGGAAGATCACTATGTAAGCTTCGGAAGTTGCAGCATTGCCTTCGGAAGACTTCCCTTAGCTGTACAGATTTCTTCTAAGTGTTGTTTTGGTTGCATCAGCCTCAATAGATCCAACAAATATTAATCATGTAAATGAAAATTATAGTTACCTACGATGCACCTACATAGAATAATATTAGGGAATACATACCGATTCAACAAACCACAAACCAGGTGACTAAATTTTGACTAAATAACATCTCTATGCAAAGTAAAAACTCTAGTATGCTCTTAAGTGTTAGTCAAGCATAAAAAAGGAAAACATTGCAAGCCAATAAAATGGCTCTTAAGGTGAACAAACGCATAATTATTTACTTATACATAAGATTATCCAGTAAATATAGAGAATTCAAGGCCTACATTATTCGATTAGAGAATTTTTTAGAAAGCACTTTTAACCCCCATAAACCAATGTGAAATTAGAAATCTCATGGTCAAAATTTGGTTAACTATTATCTACCCATAAAAAAAATTCAGTACCTCCATATGTATGTTGGTATTTAGAGATTTTAACACACACAAGATAACTCAAGTGCAATTCTACAACTCAAGATGATTTTTTGATAATTGAATAACGTATAGGGAAAGTGATACACCCATAACTTAAATAAGAAAAAGATCCCTAAGAATCGGCAACTACCTAACATAAACTTCAATTGGTAACAACGTGATTGAAGACTTATTCAAGACATAAAAATAGGAAATAAATAACTGCCACGTGGGTGACGTGAATTATTCAAATTTTGGACACGTTCTTGACTTGAACTGCATGCATGCAACAAACACGCGAGTCCGGTCACATTTCTTCATCCCCCCTTGACCCGAACCGCCTTACACCAAGAATACAATGAAAGTAAGCAAATTGCTCCTAGGACAAGGACTTCGTAAGCATATCACCAATTTGATCATGAGTACTACAATGCTTCAGCTTAATAATTCCTTTCTCAACCAATTCCTAAATAAAATGATACTTTAACTCTATATGCTTGACTCTACTATGATGTACCAGGTTTTTTGAAAGATTGCTAGCAGATTGGTTGTTACAGAATATAGTAGTTGGTGCCACCTGATCAAGCTTCATGTCATCGAGAATCCTTCGAAGCCAGATTGCCTGACATGTCGCCCCGCAACTGAAATATACTCGGTCTCAGTGCTAGACAAAGCCACCATAGGTTGTTCTTTGAACTCCAAGAGACTGCAGCACTTCCAATGGAAAACATGTAGGCTGAGAGACTCTTCCTATCAACCATGTAACTCGCCCAGTCACTATCGCTAAACCTAACTAGATTGATTTCAGCTAATCTTATATACCATAAGCCAAAATCAAGTGTTCTAGCAACATATTTCAAGATTCGTCGAGCAGTCCCCATGTGGACTTTAGATGGACTTTGCATAAATCGAGAAAAAACACTAACAACATATGCAAGGTCCGATCTTGTGTGTGTGAAATATATAAGTCCCCCCACCAAACTTCAAAACATTTCACTACTTTCCTTGGCTACCCCATCACTTGAAGACAATTTCTCATTATAGTTCATAGGAGTTTGTTCAACTTTGTTGCTAGCAACATTAAACTTTTTTAGCAAGCCTTGAGCATAAGTATGTTGATACAGAAAGATACCATCTTCTCTTTGGTCAACCTCCAATCCAAGAAACACCTTAAGTAACCCAAGATCCATCATTTCAAAGGTGTCTTTCATGCTTTGCTTGAATTCTCTAACAATATCATCACATGAGGCTACAGAAATGATATCATCAACATAAAGACGCACATAAATAATATCACCTGTTGTTGTTTGTTTCATATAAAACGTGGGTCATTCTGACTTTTCTTGCAACCATAATCTGAAAAGTACTGGTCAATTTTTTAATACCAGGCCTGGGGGCTTTGTTCAACCGATATAAAGCTTTGTGTAGTCTATATACCTTCTCTGGATGTTGGATGTTCTTTTGAGACATACCCTTCAGGTTGATCCACATATATTTCTTCACTAAGATACCATCTAGGAAGGTAGATTTAACATCTAGTTAATGAACTCTCCAACCTTTTTGAGCAGCCACTTAGATTAGGAGACAGATTGTTTCAAAACGAGCCACTAGTGAAAATGTTTCTTGAAAGTTGACTTCGGTAACCCTTTGCTACCAAACGAGCCTCGTGTTTCAACATCTCCTCGTGTGCTCCCTTTTTGGTCTTGAACAACCATTTGATACCTATAGTATTTCTTCCCGGTGGTTACGAGACAAGCTCCCAAGTATCATTTTCAATAATTGAATGATTTTCCTTATCCATGGCTTCTAACCACTCTTTAGATGAGGCTGCTTTAGAGTAAGTTAGTGGATCTGACTGGGTTTGTGAGAATGATATTCTCTGTTGATATGAATCAACAAGGACTGAATATGATGATTAAGTCAATGATTGTAAGGCAGAATCAAATAATCACAGAACATTGAATGCATGAAATACTCATAAATGCTCTTTGTATTGATTAAGGTGAACGGTTACAATAAATACTAGGGTTTGTGCAATCTACAGTAACAATACACTTCTTGAACATAAGATGAAACAAAATATTCTGATTGTCTATTCTCTGTCTATCCTCGGTCACCTCACATACGAGGATTTCTATTCTATTTATAGACTAACAGGAAGCCTTTACAAAAGACTAAATTACCCATGTACTATAATCTGATCTAAGTACAAAAAGTCTTCATCAGCATTTGTTGTTGTTTATTCGCATTGACTAATACGGATGTGTTCATCTTCATCAACATTTGTTTTTCTTTTATTGCATTAGTGTTCGGTCATCAGCATTCACAAATGCGGATGAACAAACACTTGGCGCATTTATTGCTGAGCATCCGCATTTGGATGAACAAACACTTGGCGCAATTGTTGCTGAGCATCCGCATTAACTAATGTGGATGTATACTTCCTTGTCAGCATTTGTTCGGCTGTCCGTATTTGTTAATGTGGAAGAAAAAATACTTGTCAGCATTTGTTCTTTGGTCATCCGCATATACAAATGCCGATAGCCGACACTTGTTCTTCTTTTGTAGATGCAGATTCTTCATCCGCATTGGTTCGTGGACTTAGGGAGATTTCCAGCAGAACAACCATCATCCACTACTTGAATTGGCATGTATGATCCTTTCAAGGTCCAACTATAAGGTTTGTGAGAATGATATTCTCTGTTGATGTGAATCAACAAGGACCTAATATGATGATTGAGTCAATGATTGTAAGGCAGAATCAAACAATCACAGAACATTGAATGCATGAAATACTCATAAATGGTCTTTGTACTGATTAAGGTTAATGGTTACAATAAATGTTAGGGTTTGAGCAATCTACAGCAACAATACACTTCTTAAACATAAGATGAAACAAAATATTTTGATTGTCTATTCTCTGTCTATCCTCGGTCACCTCACATACGAGGATTTCTATTCTATTTATAGGCTGATAGGAAGCCTTTACAAAAGACTAAATTACCCATGTACTATAATCTGATCTAAGTACAAAAAGTCTTCATCAGCATTTGTTGTTGTTTATTCGCATTGACTAATACGGATGTGTTGATCTTCATCAACATTTGTTTTTCTTTTATTACATTAGTGTTTGGTCATCAGCATTGACAAATGCGAATGAACAAACACTTGGCGCATTTGTTACTGAGCATCCGCATTTGGATGAACAAACACTTGGCGTAATTGTTGCTGAGCATCCGCATTAACTAATGTGGATGTACACTTCCTTGTCAGCATTTGTTCGGTTGTCCGCATTTGTTAATGCGGAAGAACAAATACTTGTCAACATTTGTTCTTTGGTCATCCGCATATACAAATGCAGATAGCCAACACTTGTTCTTCTTTTGTTGATGCAGATTCTTCATCCGCATTGGTTCGTGGACTTAGGGAGATTTCCAGCAGAACAACCATCATCCACTACTTGAATTGGGATGTATGATCCTTTCAGGGTCCAACAATAGGGTTTGTGAGAATGATATTCTCTGTTGATGTGAATCAACAAGTACCTAATATGATGATTAAGTCAATGATTGTAAGGCGGAATCAAACAATCACAGAACATTGAATGCATGAAATACTCATAAATGCTCTTTGTATTGATTAAGGTGAATGGTTACAATAAATGCTAGGGTTTGAGCAATCTACAGTAACAATACACTTCTTGAACATAAGATGAAACAAAATATTCTGATTGTCTATCTCTGTCTATCCTCGGTCACCTCACATACGAGGATTTCTATTATTTATAGGCTGACAGGAAGTCTTTACGAAAGACTAAATTACCCCTGTACTATAATCTAATCTAAGTACAAAATGTCTTCATCAGCATTTGTTGTTGTTCATCCGCATTGACTAATGTGGATGTGTTGATCTTCATCAGCATTTGTTTTTCTTCTATCACATTAGTGTTTGGTCATCAGCATTGACAAATACGGATGAACAAACACTTGGCTCATTGCTTGATGAGCATCCGCATTAAATAATGACGATGTACACTTCCTTGTCAGCATTTGTTTGGTTGTCCACATTTGTTAATGCGGAAGAACAAATATTTGTCAGCATTTCTTCTTTGGTCATCTGCATATACAAATGCAGATAGCCAACACTTGTTCTTCTTATGTTGATGCAGATTCTTCATCCGCATTGGGTCTTGGACTTAGGGATATTTCCAGCACAACAACCATCATCCACTACTTGAATTGGAATGTATGATCCTTTCAGGGTCTAACAATACTCCCCCTAAGGATTATACGGCCTAAGAACTTCAAGGTTTTGATGGTGGATGAGGTTATGATGATTCTGCTGGGTCTTGAGCAGCAGGACGAGATGTAGCTGGAGTTGGGTCTATGTAAGAAGGATCGAAGATGGCTTTGATCATGTTGGAGAAGTTCTTGCCTCTACCAGCTTTTCTCTGCTCAACACATGGATCTTCATTTGGCTCATAGTATAGATGGCTTCAATGGGTAGCTTCCTTAGAGATATGGGTTCCCATATTGACACTGTGGACAACCCCTCTTTATAAAATCAGCAAAGAACCTTCCGTATCTACTTCCACCTTCACAATGTTACCCAACTGTAAAGGAGTCTTCTTCTTCCTCCTCTATTCTCTCTTGTTTTTTATTCTGTCATAGGCCATCTTCAAGAGTTTGATACACTTGAGAAAGAAGAGCATATTAGCTTCTCCAAGCTTGTTGCTGATATCTTTGAAGTGCCTTGTAGTGGATATAGGATTCATCAAGCAATCTTACCTCATATCCACTAAATAATCTGATTTCAGCACCCTCCTTTCCTCCCCACCTCCTTTCACTCACCAACTCATAAGTATTCTCATCATAAAAGACATTAGAGATTGGCTTAGAGGTGTGAGTACCTGCTACCATCTTTCTATTCAGAGACTCTGTGGGCTTTACTTTCTGCTCTGGAAATACCACTTCTTCAGCCTCCATAGTCCTTTTCTTCTTCTCAAGAGGGTTGATGAAGGATCTATCTTTCCTCATACAGATAGCCTTTAGAGATTTGAAGTTGTTTGTCCTTTTGAACATCTTTAAAATATATTCAAGCTCATACCCTTAAAACGTAGCCTTATGATTGATAAACTCTAAGTTGGCTATTTCCTTTAAATCATGTATCCCCAGGGAGTTCACCAGAGCAGAGTAGTTTGTGAAGAACTGAACTAACTTTGAGGTTATTTTTATCATGAACATGTTCCAATCACTATCATACTTCCAGGTAATGATTTTCTAATCCACTTTGCCTTTGGGAGTAGATACACCTTTGATCATCTCTGAAGTGGTGAGACCCTCTTGAAGATTTAGTTAAGAAGGCTCTGCAAACCACTCAGGATTTCTATGAAGTACAGGTGCCAAGGAATCATGATCTTTGTGTGTGAGTTGGATCTCTTGGGCTGATACCCTTGATCTTGGTTTTGGCCTTACTATCTCTTCCTCAAGCTTTTTCAGCCTATCTTTCTTTTCATTTATCAGTCTTAACATGGCAGCCCTCAAGGAGTTTGTTTTCATGTTTCTAAGCTTTCTCTTGGTGAAACCTTGTTCAGAGAGATAATCCTTCATTTCCCTATCAGTCATGGAACAGGGATCAGGATATAATGATTGAGGAGCTTCAGACTGTTTGGCTTTTAAGGTTGAGTGAACTACTGGTGACTTGGATGCTTGAGTCTTTTCATACTCAGTTACATATGAAAGGTCCAGCAGTTTTTTTAACTTTTCTTCTCCTGCTATCATTCCTTCATAAGTCATCCCAAATACCTCATCTGCATCATAACCATGATTGATGAGAAACATAGCCTTCACCATCAAATCATCTGTTTGAGCCTTTTCCACCATCTCTTAAACTGAAGACTCAACCTTTACAGGGCTTTCTCTTGCCATTGGTTCATCAACCACATAGCCTCCCTCTATCTCTCCTTTTTCTAGATCAATAAATTCTACTTTCTTTTTCAGTTGTGCCTCTACCTTTTCATGCTCATCCAAAAATTCAACAATGGCTGCAAGGCTGCGAGGATCATCTTTTTGTTTCTTCTTTATTGGTTCTTCTTCTATGGGTCTTTTTCCTTTGGCCTTTTCAGAAAGATATTTACTCTTTCTGGTGTATGTGTGTACAATGGGATCAGATGAAGACTCAAAATTTTAGCTTCTTTTTGCACATCTTCAGCAGCCTTTTGCACAAATTCAGTAGCTTTCTACTCTGTTTCTTGAACTGTTGCTGCTGATTCTTCTTGTTGTTATTGTGCTTCACAAAGATGTCTGATGATCTCCTTTTGCTCATCAGTTAGAGTAGTGGCAAGTGCAATCTGCAGTCTTAACTCCTTTCCAATGGTACTGGAGATTGAGGAATTACGACAACTGGCTTAGTAGATTGTCTTTGATCTCCAATAAAGTCCCATAATTCATCTTCAATGATGAATTCCTCAACTGTGAAGCTATCAAGGGCTTTGATCATTTCACTGAATTCAGTTTCATCAACTTTGGATTCTTCAGTGTGTCTACTTGAGTATACTACCATGGCCATACTCTGTTTTTTGTGCTTTGTTCCACTAGACTCAGCTTCTTTTACAGTCCCAGTGGTTTTTATCTTTTTGCTAGGAGGAGAGTCATCATCACTTTCTCCTGATGAACTTTTATTACTAGCATCTTTATCATTATCTCTCTTCTTCTCCACTTCATCCCCATCTCCCTTATCATCATTCTTCTCTTCCATTTCTTGTTTTATCATGATCAAAAGCTCCAACTCAGAAACTCTCTTGTTAAGAGTTTCTATATGTTTTTGCAGATCAATGATTATCTCTGATTGTTTTTTGAACTGGTCTTCTTGTTCTTCCATAGCAATGGTTTGGATGGTCAAAGTGTCCATATGACCACTGATTTCATCCCTAGAATGTTGAAGATCAATCTTTAATTCTTTGATCTCTTTATCCTTTTCTTTCATTTCAGAGTCATACTTTTCTTTTAAATCTTTCAATTCTTTTTCCTTCTCATCTAACTCCAGAAGTCTGTCTTGAATGATACCAGATCTTCTATTCAGGAGATTTTCCATCTTTGCTACTTTCTTCAGAAGCTCAGAGATCATTATATCTTTCTCATCAGGCCTATTTGCCTCTGATTCAGCAAAACTCTCAGAGGGAGCTGCTTCTGAAGTCACTTGCCTCACAAGCATCTGCATTTGATGATCCTCCATATCAAATGATGATTTGGATTCCTCTGAAGAACTGGTAGAATCACCAAACTCAGCAGGATCAGCAGTAGTTGGTGAAGATAGAATGGGAGATGTAGGTGAATGATGAATTGGTGAAATATAGGGTGAGTGTATGGGTGATATGTGTGGAGATATGATTGGTTGTGTTTGTGGAAATGGAATTGGTGATCTTTGAGGTGATGGTATTGGTGTAGGCATAATTGGTGAGTCTATATCAGCTGCATGAACAAAAGGTCCAGTGTAAAGATCACCACCTACATCAACTTGTTGTGACACTAGACTCTAACCTTCTTCAGCAATGCTAGCTTGCTTATCAACATTGTGTTGACTAGAAGCATCTTGCTCTTCTTCTTGAACAGGCTCATCCACAAGAGCCTCTTGTTCTTGTTCCTCTAAATTCTCATCTTGGTTGATCTGTTGAAGCATCCATGGTAGTAGAGGAAAGAATGTGCCACTGTAAAAATTCCTGGGATCTCTCTTCTTTAAGTACTTGTCGGACTTAGCATTGTAGTGAGGAATATTCATCACTGGTCCTAGAGGCACTATGTCAAGAAATGCTTCATTGATAAAGCATTGAAGAAATATTGGATACATCAGAAACATATGTCTTCTACCCTTTTGGATGTTAGAGACCAAACCATTGAAAACATATGCTGACATGCTGAATGGTTGGTATGTGCACAGAGCACATATGGAAGATGATGTAGTGACAGGAATGTCATTCCAACCAGTCTTCCTTTTGGACAAGCAGTGTTGGAAGATATGAATTAGAAATCTACATTGCAAGTCCACCAACACTTTGACAATCTGTTTTCCCTCATATCCTCTTTCATAGCCAATGTTGGCAAAGAAGGTTATAATCTCATCATCATCTAACTCTAATGGGGTGTCTGCATCATCACCAAACTTTAGACACTGTCTCACAGTTTGCTCAATGATGGCTAGAGTATGATCTTCAGTGATTCTTCCTGAAATGGTCCTTACACCCTCTTCATCTGTTACTTTAGCAGTTCCCCAGAATGATCTTATGAAGTTCTCACAGATAACTGGTCTGATAGTAACAGCATGAGCCACCCTAGTAGTCAATATGAATCTAATCATGTCTCTTAAACCTTTTGCCTCAGGAACATCAGTGTCAAGAAAACACTGACATTATGGAGCTTGCTCCATGTAAGGTTAGCCATTAGATTCTGCACAAGATGCATATGAGTTAGATATGGATAATAAATCATCAATTACATTGCTGAAGTCAAGCTGATTATTTAAGTTTTGACTTTTGGATGGTCAACATTAAGTAATCAAAGGTACTATTTCATAGAAATTTGACCTAATATTGATTTTGCAATGTATGACCAGTCTTATTATGCATTATCTATTATTTTGATGTTGGTTTTCTGATTAAAATCCCTTTTTACATTCAACCATAAGTTTTGAAGTCAACATTTTCAGTTTTTGATGATCTCCTGTTCATCCGAAGGTTAATCAGGGTTTTGAAAATCACCTGTTTGTGTCGATTTTCAAGATCATTTGGGTCATTGAACTCGGAAATGTCTATCAATCCTTAGTTTGTGGTTGTTTTTTGATTATTTAAGTTCTAGGGTTCTGAATTTTGAAATGTGTTCATGGAATGCATCTGAGAATCACCTTGTTTTCGATACTACGATGGTATAGAATCGAAATATAGGCAATATGAAGTTTGATGAACATTGAAATACAAATGATGTTGATGAATTTGATGATGGATGAAGAACAGTAGGAATGGTGTTTTTGCTCGTCGCACTATAGAGTCTCTCAAATATGAAAAGTATTAAATGAACTATAACAATCTGTTTAAATAGCCCTTTCAATGTCCTTTTTAAATTTTACAAGTGTTAAAAAAATAAATGCGGTTGACTACTGTAGTAAATGCATGTATTAAAAACAAATGAGGTCGACTACTGTAGTAAATATGGAAGATTAAACAATCAGCATTTGTTTACTGTAGCAAATGCGGAATAGTAAAGTTTGTCAGCATTTGTGTACTGTAGCAAATGTGGAAGGTTTAAGTTCAGACACTTTAACACCATAGCAAATGTGGATGTTTTAAGTTTGCATATGTTTTTGCACTGTAGCAAATACGGATATTTTAACTTTGTCAGCATTTGTACACTGTAGTTAATGCTGAAGAAAATTTGTCTTCCTGTATTTACTTCAACAAATGCGGATGAACAACTGAGTTGTCCGCATTTCTTGAACTTCATACATAATGACAGAAGAGTATGAGCAAACTTCTACTTTGTGATGATACAAATATACAACCAAGTTTAAGTATTGAATTTCATCTAATTTTGAGAAATGCGGCTGAGGAAAACAAATACGGATGAACAAATTTCTGTCCGCATTAGTTTTCACACTTGAAAACTTTGTTGATATTTGTGGTGAGACTAATGCGGTAGAGTTAACTTATCCGCATTACTTTCACTTGTGTTTTTCATGACTCAAAACTATTACCCGCATTGGTTATTTGCTTGGGTTACCTTCACCCGCATTAACCAATGCTCTTACCTGCATTAAGTTTTGAACTTGTCAACACTTAATGTTTCTAATGTGGATAGTTTTGGTTGTTTTTACTTTGATGCTTGATCTTTATGAAGCTGTGTCTTTTGCTTTTGATTGTTATGAAGATGTGTCTGTTGCTTGTTTCCTATGAAGTTTTGACTGTTTCTTGAGTTATCAATTCTTGCTTGGATTGACTTGTACATTAGAGGTGATACAAGTTTCCCAGTGTTGACTGATCTAGGACTTTTGTGCTTCAAGATGTCTGCAAAAACTGAGATACTATGGTATAACTTCTGCACCAACACAGTCAGATTTTTTGATTTTTGAAACTATTTTTGAATTTTATATTTAAGAAAGGAAACATCTGTACATTGATGATCAAAATTTTAATTGCTCCCCCTAAAGTTTATATATAGAAACTTTAAAGAGTTGAAATTTTGAAGAGAAAATCTTTTGTGATTTTTGCTTTCTTATCTGGACAAGAAGTGGAGATATACTTTTCTTTGTGATCATATCAATCTTACCTTTCATAAGTGCAAGCAGTTGTTGGTAAAATAAACATGTTCATGAACATATTGATTGAAGGTATATTTATCCTCTTATACTCATACTTAGTTAATATTTTGATGCAAATGATCTTATGATGTTTTGAGTTGATTGGGTATTCAACATGTACCTCACACTCAAAAGCATGGCAAGGTCAACCATCTGCATGCAAAGTATAGTAGAACTTTTAACATCTTACTTGACTAGGTTACTTAAAGTATGAAATTTCATTTTGCTTGATCCTCATTGGGATTCTTTTATTTTGATCCTTTTATCAGTTTGATCCACATTGGGATTCTTTTAACTTCACTTTGGGAGGTGATCTCTTAGGATTCTTTTGTTTCATTCACTTGGAATGTATTTTATTCTTTTGTTTCATCCAAATTAGATGTGTTCCTCATTGGGAATCTTGATGGATCATGACATCAGCACTATGTGCTTGTTTCTCTAGGTCTTTGCTCAGCAAAACAGAAGAGGAACTGATGTTAGTAAAAGAGATTCATATGATATCATTCCCTGGTGTGTTTAGGTTGCTACACACACACACATTTTGGATAAGCCTATACTTACACACTATGAGATGAAAGCTTCACAGTTGAATATAAGCTTTAGTTCATCACTGCATGTGTTTTCTTTTCCAAGTTGAGCCTACCCGCATATAAGATAAGTCACGTCAGTCATTGGAGATTTATAAGTAAGCACAATGAATGATATAACGACGGTAATTATATCATTTCCCATTTGTATAAACCATATACTTCTTCTTTTAATTTCATTTTGTATTTTTTTGAAATATTTCAATGTTTTGTTGATTTTGATTTTTATCAAGATTAATCATGCCAACTGATTGAATAGGAATTCAAATCTAGTTGGATCAAATGCCTTAGTGGATAAATCAGCTAATTGATTATCAGTGTGAACCTGTATAAATTTGATTAACCCTTTTTCAGCACAATCTCTCAAAAAGTGATATCTATTTTCAATGTGTTTTGTTTTTGAGTGTTGAACTGGATTATTTGTTATGAACATAGCTGCTGTGTTGTCAATGTGAATTGGAATGTGAAAAAAGTTAAAACCATAATCAAGCATCTTGTTTTGAATCTAGAGAACTTGAGAACAACATGCTGATGCTTCTATATACTCAGGTTCTGCTATTGAAACAGATACATTTGACTGGTTCTTGCACTGCAAGGAGACCAGTCTGGGACCAAGAAATTGACAACCGCCAGAAGTGGACTTTCTATTGAAATTGCATCCCCCATAATCACTATCAGTGTATGCATAGAGATTGAAGTCTCCTTCCTTTGGATACCATAATCCAAGAGCAGGCTTGCCCTTAAGATATCTGAATATCCTCTTGACTGCATTCACATGGGATTCCTTG
>BJCO01421520.1:0-11893 GCA_018326465.1 Flaveria floridana | reverse complement strand
GCTCAAACAAATTTACTAGTTTAAATGCTCCAACATATTTAGCATGTCTTATCAGGTCGATGGCACGCCTAAGGCTAGGGTTGCATATTATGAGGCTCATGCATCACCCTTATCATTTGAATGCAGGTTCATTTACATTTATTACTTTTCATTAGACGCTTTGTTTTACACATTTATTACTTAAGCTTTTTCACAAGTTTACGTTTCCGCATTGATTACATTGAAAACTTTGTTTTACTCTGATTTAAAGTCAAAAGCTTATTTTAAATCACATATAGTGTCGTTTGACATGATTGTGTCTGAGATCCTGGTTTGTCATGCGCCACGTGGTAGAACCCAACCGGTGGATTTGAGAATGTGACATATGGCTAGGGATTGCTCGGGGTTAGCAAAGTGTTTCAACTATGGAGAATCAGGTCATTAGAGTCATGATTATAGGAAAGCCGAGGGTGGAAAACTTAAGGGCAAAGAAGGGAGTGGAAAAAGGGAAAGATGGAATGAAAACTAAGGCGAGGTCCTCCACTATGATTAGAAAGGAGGCTAGTATGGATTTCAATGTTGTGTATAATATGTTTTTTATCAATCATGTATGTGCATCTTTACTCTTTGATTACGGTGCTAGTAAGATTTTTGTTTATATTGCATTCCATGATAAATTTCCTAACATAAGTAGAGAGATTGACATGTTTTTTATGTAAATATTGTTATTGGTAAGTATACCAGATTATCTGATGTTATAGATGACTATGGTATAAAATTAGAAGGCCATAGGTTCTTAGCTAAGTTGTTTGTGATGACCTTAGAAGGGTTTGATATAAACCTAAGGATGGACTTGTTAGCTGCTTACGAGGCTAACATCGTATGTCGTAAGAAGATGATTTGATTGACTGTGCCTGATGGTAGGTCAGTTAAGATTTACATGGATAGACTTTGTTCAGTTCTAAAGGTGATTTCGATGATTTCTGCTGAGAAATGTCTAAGGCATGGATGTATTTCTTATCTAGAGTATGTGAAGGACATGGATGCAATAGCACTGCAATTGTCCGATGTACTGGTCGTGTGAGACTTCATGATGTTTATCCTAGGGATTTGATGGGAGTGTCACCTGATCGTGAGTTTGAATTTGAATCGTGAGTTTGAATTTGAATCGTGAGTTTGAATTTGAAATTGACCTGTTACCAAGACCTCAGCCTGTTGCCAAGGCATTGTATCGCCTAGCTCCTTCAGAGATAAAGGAATTGATGACTCAGTTGCAAGATTTGTTAGATGAGGGTTCCATTCGATTGAGTATCTCTCTGTGGGGTCCTCTGGTTCTATTTGTGAAAAAGAAAGATGACAGCATGAGCTTAATAAGTTGATAGTGAAGAATCGGTACCGGTTACCAAGGATAGATGGTTTGTTCGATCAGCTTCAAGATACTAGTTGGTTTTCAAGGATAGATCTATAATCTGGTCACTATCAACTATAGGTGAAAAGGCAGGATATAGCTTTCCGCACATATTATAAGGCACCAAGAATTCCTTGTAAAGTCCTTCAGTTTAACCAACATGCCATCTGCTTTTATGGATCTTAGAAACCGTATATGCCTACCGAAGTTGAATAAATAGGTGATTGTATTAACTGCGACATCTTGATTTACTCAAGAAGTGAGGAAGAGCATGCCCGTCATATCAGGGAAGTAATGTTGTATGCAAAGTTCTCTAAATGTTTATTCGGGTTACATAAGGTCTAATTTCTTGGCCATGTGATTAATCCTAATAGGATTATTATGGATCCTGCTAAGGTTGAAGCGGTGATACAATGGAATTCCCCAAACACAGCAACCGAGGTACGCTGTTTCTTAGGTCTGGCGGGTTACAACAGGAGATTCTTTCAAGACTTCTCTAAAGTAGCTTCTCCGTTGACCAAGTTACCACGAAAGGATGTGAAGTTACAACGGGGTTTGGAACAGGAGAACGTGTTCCGAGAGTTAAAGACAAGGTTAACTTAAGCTCTTATCTTGACGTTACCTGAAGGGAACAATGACTTGGTGATTTATTTAGACGCCTCGTACTTAGGGCTAGGTCGCGTGTTGATACAACTACGGAAGGTTATAGACTATGCTTATAGGCAGTTGAAGATTCATGAACCCAATTATCCTACGCATGATTTAGAATAAAAATCTGTGGTATCTGCATTGAAAATTTGAAGGCATTATTTTTATGGAACCAAGTGCACCATTTTCACAAATCATAAGAGTTTGAAGTGTTTTTTTCAAACAGACGGATCTTAACATGAGACAAAGGAGGTGGTTGGACTTAATTAAGGTTATAGCAATGAACATTCTTCAAATCAAATCTTCTTGTCATCCTATACTGATCCTTTCTAGTCTTTTTAAAGAATCCCTTGGCTCTTAGAATCACCATGACCATCTTCCACCAAATGTCCATTCTCTTGATTTTATTTTTGTTAATTTGCTCCAAATCATCCTTGTCAAAACTTGAAGGATTCAAATTTTCTATTTCAAGGATTCAAATTTTCTACTTCAAGGGCCTCGTAACATGCTAGAAACAAGTTGTTAAAATAAGATGTATTGGGTGTGTTTTTGGGCCAATGAAGAAAACCCAACAATTACCTATTTGTATGGCCTATTATTATTAGCCCATTAAGGTTAATAAAAGAAGAAAAGTGCAGGGGATATATTTTTGTGAATCATCAGACGAACACACAAAGTGGAGTACAAGGGTTTGAAAGAGTTTTGAGAAGAAAGTGAGAATTCTTGTCATTTTCTGCATAGTCTCGAAGATCTATCGTTTCCCGGAGATTGAACAGTTGGATCATTGTGAAATTTGGACAACAGCTTCATAACATCTGGGCATCGATATCCAATGGTTGGTTTATATAAATTAGGTCTGAAAGTCGGGTTTCACAGTCTTAGTTCGCATCTGCAGATTTGGTGATATCTCTTCTTCTTTGTCATTGATTGTTGTCATATACTTGATGTTACTTGCTTCCAAGTGTACGATGATTATTTTATGCCTCTAGTGTATCTAGCGAGGACCTTGTATTGCTCTGTATGTTTGGTGATAGTGGATTTGAAGTGGCTCTAGTAGTCCCGTGGTTTTTACTCTCATCTTGAGAGGTTTTTCATGCTAAAATTATTATCTCCTTGTTGTTTTGGATTGGTATACCCCATTTGCTATTTTTTGCACCATCACAGGTTCAAACGGGTCGGGGAGGTTTTGACCAAACGAAGGTTAATTCCGCATTTGTTGTTACCGTTTGTGGTCGGGTAAGTCGATTTTTCCCTAATAGAGTGGTATCAGAGTCGTCGGCTCTTGATTTTAGGGTTTAGAAACTTGTTTGAATATGGATGCTAAGACAACTAGGATGGTTAATTTGAATGGTTGTAACTATCACGTTTGGAAATGCAAGATGGAAGACTTACTTTATGTGAAAGATTATTATATGCCTGTTTTTAATACTGACAAGCCAGAGGATAAAGCAGATGAAGAATGGAATATCTTTCATAGAAAGGTTTGTAGTTATATTCGCCAGTGGGTTGATGATAATGTTTTAAACCATAATAGGGGGACTCATGCTCGTAGTTTATGGACCAAGCTTGAGGAATTGTATGCTCAAAAGACCGGGAACAATAAATTATTCTTGATTAAACAATTGATAAACTTGAAATACCATGATGGTACTACTGTTACTTATAATATGAATGCTTTTCAGGGTATTATTAATCAGCTTGCAGGAATAGGTATCAAGTTTGAAGACGAGATACAAGGTTTATTATTACTTAGTATTTTACCGGATTCTTGGGAGACTTTTAGGACATCATTTTCCAACTCTGCACCAAATGGTATCATTACTATGGAAATGGCTAAGAGTAGTACTTTGAATGAAGAAATGAGAAGAAAGTCAAAGGTTCCTCTTTATATTCTGAGGCCCTAGTTACAAAAAGCAAGCGGAGAAGTAAAAGTAGAGGTCCGAGTAACAAAGCTAAGCATCGTAGTACATCTAAAGGAAAATTTGATGATCATGAATGCTATCATTATGGTAGAAAAGGACACACTGTCTGCTACTGCAAATAGTTGAAAGAGTAGAACAAGAAGGCCAACTAAAACAAGCAAAAGAACAACAACAAGAAAGATGATTCCGGAAATGACACTGCTAAAGTTAACACTGCTACCGAAGAGTTCTTTATTTGTTGTGATTATGACATGGTGAACATTACACATGATGACTCGAGTTGGGATTTTGATAGTGGTGCTACTTGTCATGTGACATCACAAAGGGATTTTTATACATCTTACTCTCCTGGTGATTTTGGGAATGTTAAGATGGGCAATAGTAGACTGTCAAAGATTGTTATTATTGGAGACATTTGTTTGAAGTTTGACACTAGGATGGAGTTGGTTTTGCATAATGTAAAACATGTTCCAGATATTACACTTAATTTGATCTCCGCAGGTTTACTCGATGATGATGGTTACCAAAGTACCTTTGGTGATAGTATTTGGAAACTCACTCATGGTTCTTTGATCATGGAAAGAGGTAAGAGAACTTCAAAGTTGTACATGGCATATCTAAAAATCTTCAGAGATTTAGTTAACTCATTGGAGATGCTGATATGACTGAGTTGTGGCATAAGAGACTTGGTCACATGAGTGAAAAGGGGATCTCTTTATTATTGAAGAGAAATATCCTGTCAGGTGTGCAAAAGATTCATTTGAATAAGTGATCTAACTATCTTGAAGGAAAGCAAACCAGAGTTTCCTTTAAGAGTCATTCTCCTTCTATAAAGGAAAGCATACTTGATTTGGTTCATTCAGATGTGTGTGGTCCTATGAGGAGTAAGTCACTTAGGGGTTGCTTATGTTCTGTCACTTTTATTAATGATCATTCAAGGAGGGTTTGGGTATATACCTTGAAGTCTAAAGATCAAGTGTTAGATGTGTTTAAGCAGTTCCATGCCTTAATTAAGAGACAAACTGGGAAGAAGCTCAAGTGCATTCGAACAGATCATGAAGGTGAATACATTGGTCCTTTTGATGCCTATCATAGAGAAAAAGGTATTCGACACCAAAAGACTCCTCCAATGACACCACAGTTGAATGGTTTAGCAAGAAGGATGAATAGGATATTGGTTGAGAGAGTTAGATGATTGTTCTCACATGCAGGGTTACCTATATCCTTTTGGGGTGAAGCTTTGAATACTGCAGTACATGTTATTAATCTAAACCCTTGTATTCCTTTGTCTTTTAATATTCCTGACAGGGTCTGGACTGGCAAAGATGTTTCATATGATCATTTGCGGGCATTTGGATGCAAGGCTTTTGTGCATATTCCCAAAGATGAAAGGTCAAATCTTGATGCGAAGTCTAAGCCTTGTATATTCCTTGGTTATGGTCAAGATGAATTCGGATACAGGCTATATGATCCGGTTCTGAAGAAACTTATCAGAAGTCGTGATGTTGTGTTTATGGAAGACTAAGGTTTGAAAGATATTAAGAAGACAAAGATAGTTCCTCAATACAGTGATAATCTTCCTAATTTCGACCCGATTCCTCCTCAATAGTCAGAGCCACATAATGGAGATGACATTTAAAATGAAGAACAACATGATATAGATAATACGTATATTTTAAAACATGAAGGGTTGGATGATAATTCTCATCCAGAGTTACCAATACTTGATATTCCACCATTTGTTCCACTCAGACGGTCTACCAGAGATTGTCATCCTTCCACCTGGTTTTCTCATGATGAGTGTGTCTTACTCACTGATGGGGGAGAGCCCGAATGCTATAAAGAGGCTATGAAAGATGAGCATAAAAAGGAGTGGCTTGAAGCTATGCAAGATGAGATGAATTCCTTGCATGAGAATAATACTTTTGAGTTGGTGTAGTTGCCTAAGGGCAAAAAAGCTTTGAAGAACAAATGGGTCTATAAAATAAAGCCAGATGAAGACACCTCTAAGCCAAGGTACAAGGCTAGATTGGTGGTTAAAGGGTTCACTCAGAAAAAGGGTATTGATTTTGAAGATATTTTCCCTCCGATCGTGAAGATGAGCTCCATTCGGGTGATTCTCGGTTTGGCTGTTTGTCTTGATCTTGAGGTTCAGTAGATGGATGTCAAGACAACATTCCTTCACGATAACTTGGATAAAGAAATCTACATGGAGCAACCTGAAGGTTTTCGGGTTAAGGGTAAAGAAGACTGTGTCTGTAAAATATAGAAAAGTCTTTATGGGTTGAAGTAAGCATCAAGGTAGTGGTACAAGAAATTTGAATTAACCATGGGGAAGCAAGGCTACCGAAAGAATGCTTCAAATCACTGTGTTTTCTATCAGAGGTTTGGTGATGATAATTTTATTATCTTATTGTTTTATGTTGATGACATGTTGATTGTTAGCAGGAATGTAAAGAGAATTGTGCAGCTGAAGAAAGAATTGAGCAAGTCTTTTGCTATGAAAGACTTGGGTCCAACAAAAGAAATTCTTGGCATTCGGATTACTATAGATAGAACTTCAAAGAAGTTGCACATGTCACAAGAGTAATACATTGAGAAGGTGCTGGGTAGATTCAACATGGATAAAGCTAAAGTGGTGAGTACACCTCTAACTCCCAACTTTAAGCTAATTGATGAAGATTGCCCTTCTTTTAAGGAGGAGATTAAAGAAATGGATAGTGTCCCGTATGCCTCAGCAGTTGGAAGTTTGATGTGTGCCATGATCTGTACAAGACCTGATATTGCCCATGTTATAGGTGTTGTTAGTCGGTTTTTGTCAAATCCTGGTAAGAAGCATTGGGAAGCAGTTAGGTGGACTCTTAGATATCTAAGTGGTACTTACAAATTGGGTATAAATTTTGAAAAGCCGATGCTTATAGGTTATACAGATTCTGATATGGCTGGTAACAAAGACAACATGAAGTCCAATTCTGGATATTTGATGACTTCTGCAGGGGGAGTTGTGTCAAGGCAGTCAAGACTACAAAAGTGTGTTGCTTTGTCTACCACTGAGGCTGAGTACATTGCAACAATAGAAGCGTGCAAAGAACTGTTGTGGTTGAAAGGATTTATGCAAGAGCTTGGCTTTATGCAACAATGATACGTGGTTTTTTTTTGTAATAATCAAAGTGCAATTCACCTTGCTAAAGACTCTAAGTATCATAAGAGAACAAAACATATTGATGTGAAGTATTATTGGATTAGAGATAGGGGTGTGCACTTCGCTGGTCGACCCGGTTAAGACCCGCGAACCAACCCGTGAAAACTGAGACCGACCCGTGTATGGGTTAGCAGTTCCGGTCCACGATTCATCTTTCCTTTTGTAAACGGTTATGGGTCGGTTTCGGTCCAAACCTGTGGGTATGAGCTCAGTTTCGGTCCGGCCCGATTACAATTAGGCAAAAAAAGTCGTTTTTTGCTTTTTAGAAGTTAAATAGGTTGCCTTTGAGCACCAAAGATGTAAACAATGTTTTACTAGTATATAATTGAAACTTTCAGATCAATAAAATTTTAGTTGGTTATACATGAATATTATTGCACGCTACACCTAAAATTAGCTCATAAAGGGATCATGACGACAACTAATATACGATTTGTATTTTAATATGGTATTAATTGTATGTGTTACAATAACGAGTCTAAGAAACAAATCCATTGACTAGTTTCGTTTATATGTTTAAGTTTCATGTTTCTCCCGGCAAAAAGCAAAGCCTAGAAAACATTTACGGTCCGAACCACCATATTTGCTAAATCGACCCATTTAACTAGGTTTGGCCCGGCCTAAACCGCATGTAAATGGTCCGATTCTCAGTTCTTATTTAAACCACTTATCGGGTTCGGGTCAAGGGCGGTTCGGTTTGGTTCGGTTCCGACCCGTTACTTACCCCTAGTTAGAGATGCTATTGAAGATAAGAAGCTTGAACTTGAAAAGGTTCACACTAATGATAATGGTTCTGATTTGTTAACTAAAGCTTTAGCAAGAGAGAAACTGAAGATTTGTTGTTCCATTGTTGGGATGGCAAGCTTTTCTTCATAGGCCAAAAAGGGGAGATTTGTTGGGTGTAGAGGTGCACACAAGAACCGGGTCCCTAACCCGAACCGGAAAACCGACCCGCACCCAAACCAGTTTGGAACCGGTATTAGGCCAAACCGGTTCCAACCCCGAAAAACCCGGCGGTTTAGGACCGGTTTGGATTATTTTGACTGAAACCGGTTTGGAACCGGTTTTGCCCAACCTGGTTCAAGAACGGGTCCAAAAAAACCGGTTTGGAATCGTTTTAACCGTTAAAATTTTTTTCCAAACGGTAATATAGCCGTTGGAGGGTGTTTTTGACTATTTTTTCAACTTTTTTTGACCATTTTGCCCTTATATGATAGTATAAATAGGTAGTGGGTGTAATGGTTTATTCACAACACTCAAAAGCTCAAAAACATGCTTAAAAACAAAAAAACGATCCCTCACTTTCTACTTTCTAGTTTCTACTCCCTTGAATTTTATAATATGGCTTCTGAAGCATCCGTTCCAGCTGGTGGATCCTCAAGTGCCACTACCGTTGTAAGAATTCTACCAACAATGAGAAACCAAGAGATCTGGTGCAACTAAGACTTATGCGAAATGTCGAATGGTCAAAATAAAGCTTGATGCAAGGCTTGTGGTTAGTTTTTCAAGTCGAATTCAAACTCAACTTTGAGAAACCATATGACCAAATGGTGCAAGTCTTTGAAAATACACCGAGTCAAGGCCAAACATCAATCGGAAACGATGGTGGTATATGGAACTTCAGCGTAGATATGATTCGAGATAGAATGGCTAAGTTTGTAATTCAAGAAGGATTATCGTTCGACCACTTCGACAACCCTCGGTTAACAAGATTGATTCACGAAACTCTTTAATCGGGCTACACCCATGTAAGTCGCACCACTATTAGACGTGATTGTTTAAAACTTTGGAAATAAGCAAAAAATGATTTAAAGGTTTTATTTGAAAATTTACAAACCGGTGTGAACTTAACTACCGACGTTTGGTCCGCCCTACACGGTTTACCGGAATCGTACCTTTGCGTCACTTCCCATTGGATAGATCCAAGTTCGTGGCAAATGATGAAACGTACGATTGCGATTGAATTATTTGGATATCCGCATACCGGTGATAATCTATTTCAAATTTTAAATTTTGTAATCAAAATATATAAATTAGAAAATAAAATTTTCTCGATATCATTTGATAACGCGTCGAACAACACATCCGTTGTTGATAAATTAAAAATAAAATATAAATCGGTTTGTGACAGCGTATTTTTTCATTCAAGATGTGTTGCATATATTATTAATTTAGTTGTGCAAGATGGTCTTGGCATTCTTGAAGTTGAAGATTTCAAAACGTCTTTTAAAAATATGTTACGTGTCATTTTTAAAACTAGTAGAAAAAGATATGTTAATTATAGAAAAATATGTCACGATACGAATTCCATTTGTTTAGGACCAAATTAGGATGTCCCGACTAGATGGAATTCAACTTGGAAAATGTTTAATAGTGCTTTGTGACAAAAAGAAACGCTTCATATTTTTCATGATAGTCTTGCGATGTGGGCCGGGTTGCTCCGTTTCCGTTAGAGGGTTGAGAATATATTCAAAAAATAACTTAATTTTTAGAGGTTTTTAAAAACGCAACTACAAAATTGTCGGAGGCTTATTATCCGACAAGTTGTCTAACACTTAATCAAGTGTATTTAATGACATATAAATTAAGTGAATTTGAAGAAAGAAATGAAATGTTTTCAGCAATGGTGGCACCGATGAAAGAAAAATTTTAAAAATATTTCACCGAACTACCCCCCGTTTTTACGTGTTCCGCCGCACTAGACTCGTGCTTAAATGTTTCGGGGGTGGAAACTTTAATTGATGAGATAACTTATGATTTTAGATTTACATGAACAAGATCCATTTTTTGCTGTTAATGCAAAACAACAATTTAATGAGTATCTTAAAAAATTGTTTCATGATTATCTTGAAAAATATGGTATAACATCAAACATCCACCGGTCATCGACCGTAATGGAATCGAGTTCGTCAAGCTCAAGTAGAGACCCGGTGCTTAATTTATATAATATTTTGAGAAATGAAACAGTAAACGACAAAGGGGTAACACCCCAAGTAGCGAACTCGGGAGGCATACCGGAAACGATTTTGTATCTACTATGACTCTCGAGGAATTTCTATCGTTTGATATTCTGACATGATGGAAAGAAAATGAATCATAATTTCCTGTCCTAGCTGCTATGGCCCGTGATTAACTAACCGTCCAAGCTTCCACGGTAGCTTTGGAGTCTGCATTTTCTGTTAGTGGCAGGGTTTTATCGATAAGAAAAACAAGATTAACTCCAACAGCGGTAGAGATGTGTATTTGTTTAAAAGAGCACTTAGATGTGGCTGAACGAAAACAAAATAAATCAAAGCTTGAAAAAGAAATACCAATTGAAGAAGAAATACACGAACAAGAAGTACAAACCGGACAATCGTCACCGCTCTCCGACGAAGAACTCGCTTATGATTTGTCTCAACGTATTGGCACACAAACCGACAAAGACGATTAAATTAAAAAAAAACTCGTATTCGCAACATTTATCTTTTATTTTGTTTAGTTTATTTTTAATATAATTTTTTAATGTTTATTTTTCGCAAAGATTTAAGTGTTTAGTTTTAAGTTTATTTTTAATGTAATTTATAAAAAAACACAACTCAATAAAATTATATTTGTAGTTGTTTTAATTAATCTATTTTCCTATTGTTTTAATTAATCTACTTTACTAATTTTTAATTAATCTACTTTACTAAATTTTAATTAATCTACTTTACTAAATTTTAATTAATCTACTTTTCTAATTTTTAATTAAATTATATAAATTAAATAGTATTAAAATTAAAAAAATAAAAAAAAAATTGTTTTTACAAAACCGGTTCTAGGACCCGACCTGGTTTGGTTTGGATCCGGACCGGTTCCAACCGGGTTGGTTTTTCCCCACGCAAAACCGGTTCCAACTCGACCCGGTTCTTGATCAAAAACCAGCCTGCAAAGCGTTGACCTGGAACTGGTCCGGTTCGGACCCGAACCGGTTCCAAGAAATAAACCGGTCTGTGCACCTCTAGTTGGGTGTGTTTTGGGGCTAATGAAAAAAACCCAATAAATACTCATTTATATAGCCTATTATTATTGGCCCATTAAAGTTAATAAAGAACAAAAGTGCAGGGGATATTTTTTTTTTGAATCATCAGACAAACACACAAAGTGGAGTACAAGGGTTTGAAAGAGTTCTGAGAACAATAGAGAATTCCCGTTATTTTCTGCACAGTCTCGAAGATCTATCGTTTCCTGGAGATTGAACGGCTGGATCATCGTGAAATTTGGACAGCAGCTTCATAACATCTGGGCGTCGATATCCAACGGTTGGTTTCTATAAATCAGGTATGGAAGTCGGATTTCACAGCCTCAGTTCGCATCTGTAGATTTGGTGATATCTTTTCTTCTTTGTCATTGATTGTTGCCATATACTTGATGTTACTTGCTTCCAAGTATATGATGATTGTTTTATGCCTCTAGTGTATCTAGAGAGGACCTTGTATTGCTCTGTATGTTTGGTGATAGTAGATTTGAAGTGGCTCTAGTAGTCCCACGGTTTTTACTCTTGTCTTGAGAGGTTTTTTACGCTAAAATTATTGTATCCTTGTTGTTTTGGATTGGTATAACCTGTTTGCTGTTTTTTGCACCATCACATGTTCAAACAGGTCAAGGAGGTTTTGATTAAACGAAGGGTACTTCTGCATTTGTTGTTACCGTTTGTGGTTGGGTAAGCCGATTTTTCCCCAATAAAATGTTCCTCAGGAATCATAGGAAGTT
>BJCO01421447.1:0-10877 GCA_018326465.1 Flaveria floridana | reverse complement strand
ATTAGCAATGATCAGGAACGCTCTATGAAGTTGGAAGGGACGACTTGGACGTTCTGGGACGGCTAGGGTTGTGAATTCTCGAAGTGTTATCTTTTTCCACGAATTAAGTGGTATTTATAGGTTTGGAGTCTTCATTCGTGCGACTGAACCATCAGCATGGTTCAGTCATACGACTGAAGCATGCGGTTGATCCATCCGCACGACTGAAGGTCCAGTCGTGCGACTGAGTCAATCTCATGTTACAATCTTGCAACTGATCCAGTCTCCTGGTTCAGTCGTGCGACTGGTCCATTAGCATGAAGTTTTCATGCGTATGGTCCATTAGCATGGCTCATTCGCATGAGAACTTCATATAATTCACAAACCTATATAGTTAGTTCAATATGCGTGTAATAAACATTAATATAAAGATACAAGACATTCAATAACACATATTCATTCATTCAAGAGTTTTTTCATTACATATATCAAATGATTACATCAGTGTAACAAAATGAAAGTCATTAAACATTTAAGTACATTAGAACTAGAACTAGGGACATGTGTACCAACAATTTATGAATAACTGATGTGATTTTGATATGTTTTCTATGTTTAATTTAGAGCATATCAGTGAACTCCATAATTGAGGTTAACTATTAAATGTATAGGTTGTCTATGAAAGTTGTTATTTGAGATTCTAAATAACATGCTTGAAGTGTTTTAGAGTCAATTACATGTATCCAACAAATTTTGCTAATAAGTGTTTACGAAACCTTTTTACAGATAAACACTTATAATATATGTTAGCTAGGGTTATGGCCTAAATAATGTTGATTCCCTAGGCATGGATAACCAGAATAACTATACATATATGCCAAGTGAATTGCTGAAAAGATCACGAGTCTCTAGGTGCTTAAAGTCGTTATGGTTTTATATTGGTAAAGTGGTGTGTGTAAACCCAAATTTTTGTTGTATATAGGGTTTGTAATTCCATTTTGGAATATATGAAATATCAAAAGTTTTGACGTAACATTGATGTTACACATTTTTCAAATAAATAATTTTGATATTAATTATGTTGCGTAAATGATTTGAAATCACGAAACGAACGATCAAAAGCAATAGGGACACGACCCTAGAGTGTTGAAAATAGGGTCTTACAAAAGGACAAGATATGAGAATACGTATCGACTATCAAAAGTTGAACAAGTTGATGATGTAGAACAAATATATTGAGAATCGATGATTGGTTTGATCAACTTAAGGATGCGGGTTGGTTGTTGGTCCATTGATGATCGACAACAGTGCAAATGATGATAAATGATAATCAAATCCTACTCAAACACAATCCAAACACTAATCTTTGAAGGAGTTTTAATATAAAACCATTTGAAATCAAAGAACAATCAAACAGCAAGGCTCAAAGATAAGAAACAGATGATTCCAGCCAACAAACACAATAAGAACAGTAATGTAAAAGTGTATTCTCAAATTAGGGTTATGCAAAACTTGCAACAACCGATTACAACATTACATATATATAGAAAGGCTAGTTTCGCTGACAGTTTCGCTGGGTAGCGAAACTGTCCTGACCAATATCATAGATTCACCCGGCTACGAAGCACAGTTTCGCCAGGTGACTTAAGTCAGCTGACTACCAGCGAAACTACCAGCGAAACTATAGTTTCGCTGGTAGTTTTGCTAGGCCAGTGAAACTTCTACAAAAACTAAAACTAAATACTATTTACATGCAATAGACAAACTAACATTAAACCTATTACAAATAAACCAAAATAAACAAACTAACTAAAGTGAGTCCAACCTATACTTGATCTTCAATACTCCCCCTAGGTTGGACCTCACTGGCTTGTTCTTGATTCTCCACTTCAGCTCCAGCCTGCTCTCCCCCTTGACCTTCATCTTTATTGGCTTTCTATTCTGATTCTTTATCAACTCCAGCCTCTCCAATCACATCATCCTCAGCATGTGCACTTGCTTGCAGTAATTGCTTAGCTTAGTCCTGCACTTCCATTCTTGTTTCGTCAGCTTGGATCACTTTCTGAGTAAGCTCCCTGACCTTAGCCCTCACCCCTCTAGCCTTGTTTGCCACTCTCATAAAGAGAATGGCTTCAGATCTGGTCTCAGCTCCGGCTCCTGCTTTAATGTGATTTTCACATAAGATATTGAAATCCTCATCTCTAAATAAAAACACTTGCATCGGATCAAACAATCTAATCTCTTGATCCCCTTTAATCTGTATCACAGCTTCCCTGGTATTTTTATCATAAAAGCACTTGACAAAGTCTTTCAGCGTCAGGGGAAATGGATTGGGTACACGTACTATGTTTACGGTCTTGGCATGCTTTAGTTTTAAAACTATCTTTCCTTTGCCTGTGGCCCAATCCAAGTCCTTCTTGGACCTCTTTCTCTCGGGCTTCAGATAGCCAAAAGCTTCAAAGTTATCGTTCAGCCCATTCTTAATCTCTTTTTCTAATAACATGGCCCTCTCACTGGCATCAACATCTATCAGTGGGATCTCAGCTAACCTCCTAAAGTCTCATCTAGGCAAGGTCTTGAATGCCTTCCATTTGTTCAGATAATATATCTTTCCACCCCTCCTTTTAATCATATATAGTTTAATCTCAACATTGTATTTCCAGCTAATGATCTTCTTGTCAGCATCCTTCTTGCTGGCCTCTTGTATGTTTTGAAACAGGGCTGTTATCTCCTAAGGTTCCTTCTCTTTCTCAAACCAATCTTCCTGATCCAGCGTAATAACATTACCTTCTATTAACCCTCGTTGAGCTACATAAGTTACTAACCTCTCATCTACCTCATAGTATTCTGGCTCTGAGCTATAGTCAACCAGTTGCTCATCATCCTCTTCTTCCTCATCAAACAGCCTCCTATCAAGCTGTTTCTCTTTTTCTTTATTTCCCTGATTCATATTCACCTCCTTACCAATCAAATCACGATCAACATCAAACTTCAGGTCAAATTCTGCCTTTGATATTCTCATTCCATCGACATCCACCATTTTCTCTACACCACTGCCCTCAGCACCTTTACCAGCATCATCAGTAGGCTCATTTACATCAACATCAACATCCTTTTCACCTACGTCTTCAGAACCAGCTTCATTAGTATCAACATCATGACTATTATCTGCAGCTCCACTTGGGCCCTCTCCTACCTTTGATGATGAACCTCAACATTGAGGAATTCATACTTTGAGGTGTCAGTCAGATCGTTCAGCTCTTCTTTTGATCTTTGATTAGGCAGGCCAGCCGCTGCTTTTAACTCATTCAGCTCTTTGAAAATAGTATTGATCAATTCTTGCTGGTCTACAACTATTTTCATCAATCCGTCAATCACCACATCCTTCTCCTTCTCCCGTATCTCATGATTTACCAACTTGGTCTTTATCATGCTCAGTTCATTTGCCAAAGATGCATTGACGTTTTTGATCACATCTTGATCAAGATCAGATCGGGCATCTGTCCTTCCAGCTTGTTCTGTGGAAGCCTGTTGTCTGTGTTTTGTTCTTCTTTTAGAAATATTAGCAGGTCCACTTTCCTTCTCAACCCGTCTCTTACTACTCTTCTCATTTTGGGCTCTCACCTCTTCAGCCGCCTCATTAACCTCCTATTCAATATCATATTCCTTTTCTTTAGCATACCGTTTCCTCTTCTTTATCGATTCTTCTTGTCTCACCCTCTTTTCCTCAATGTTTTTGTTCTCAGATTTAATCACCCTTCTGATGTAGTTCCACCTCTCAGGTGGGTACATATTTTCCCATAGGTAAGTGATCTTCACACTAAAATCATGTTTGATTGTAGAGCAATCAGCAAAAATCCTTGTGTTCAACTGGGCCAATCTTTTAATTTCTCCGTGTCTTGGCACATTCGGGATTAGATCATCAATCAGCATTTGGATGAATCTTGTGTATAACAACCACCTCTCCTTCTTCAGTGCCATGATGTTTTCAGTCATGCAGTCAAATATAAGTTTTGCAATATTGGTCTTTTGACCCCTGCAAAATATAATCATAGCCCTTGCCCAGTGAATGTTCAGCCTGTCTGATCCTTCCTTTCTGTGATCCAGACATATGATAAAGACGTGGGCTATATATCTCCATTGTTTGGACAGAAGAGATTTCTTAATTTTCTTCTTAGAGCCAAACGGGGGCCCCTCATACCCAATACTTCTAAAAGCCTCTAGGACTTGGCTATCAGAAAACACCACCTCAGGGCCACAGTCATCCTCGAGATGTACCCTGGCAATAATATCAGCTGTGATGACTATGTCTTGCCCTTCAATCGTTGGTACAATCCGGTTTGGCACTGATCCAATGTCGTACTCCGCTGATCTCAAGAAATCTATCACGTGAAGATTATAGATGGTAGGCATGTGAGAAATGACATAGAAAGTTGGAGATTTTCTCAACCATCTAATACAGTCTCTAAATCCCGCGGCTTTTGGATTCCCGTCATCAAGCAGGGCCACAATGTTAAACTTGTCATCAAACTTCAAGTTTGCCATAACAACTGAAAAGGAAATACATAAAGATTAGTGAAATGAATATACACAGTGAACGACACAAAAAAGAAGATTTTGGCTAGTTTCGGTGGCAGCGAAACTGTATTTTCACTGGGCGAAACAGTTAGTCTTGCTGTCAAGAAATCATAGATTCGCTGATAAATAAGCATAGATTCGCTGAGTCTTAGGCATTGAGATATGATCATTAGTTGTAAATTAGTTTCGTTGATAACTTATTTGGTAAGTTCGCCTAGGTGACTATATTTCGCTATTAGTTTCGCTCACTTTTAAACTCAGGAATTCTTTCCGGGCGAATCTATAGTTTCGCTGATATTTTCCTAGCGAAACTAGGGAAACTGTCACTTGTACTTGGAAAGCACAACTTTACAGTTTCGCTCGAAACTGTTAACTTTCGTTCAGTTTCGCTGAAGGATCTCGCAGTTTCGCTGGACGAAACTGCGACTCTCTAACTTCAGTGAAACAAAAATCAACGTATTAAATTTGCGAAATTAAGCCGATTAAGGCTAAGACCGAGGTCACCTACACACCTAATCATATATCACATGTTTTTTTCATCAAACGAGCACAATGCATGATTTTCGCGTAAAGAGCCGAGAGAAACTAGGTTTGGGTATAAATTCGCACTGATGATACTTTGATCTCGAACTATGCAATATAAACCACTTAGTTTCGCTGCTGGCAAAACTGTAGTTTCACCTATGTATTTGAGTTGCTCTTAGTTGAGCATGACTGCTGACGAAAGTATAGTTTCGCTCGGCGACGAAACTATACTTTCTCCCATAGTTTCGCCCTTTTTTATTTTTTTTATTTTTATACAAACACTTGTTAAAATTAATTTCCCCACTCCATAATTTTAACTTCAAAGTCAAACAAATAACATAAACGATTATGATATGAACAGTTAAAATAAAATAAAAAATAAGAAAATAAGAAGATGAAATAGAATATCAAAAAGGATATAGTTTGCTTTCTTTTCTTGAAGTTTTTCTGAGAATCAAGTCTTGACGAGATTGCTGATATGTTTGTCCTCTTAAACCCATATCTTATTCTTTTCAACGAGTGACCTGCAACTAATGTTATCATGTTTTAGTTTCAAGTAGAGAAGCTCAAGTGACTTGGTTCCCATAGATATCCGGAAAAGAACTTATCTTGTCATCAAGGTTTATTAAGTGTAATAATTGATTTTGCTTGAGTAGTTCATAATTGACATGGATGCATGCATATGATAGCATGATCTTTTGACGAGACACAATAATAGACAGACTCTAAGATGATATCTCCAGGTCTATACTTACGTATAACAGAGGAGATGTACATCTAATCCAGAAGATGAGAGCTTCAGGTCAATGCTTTCACATAGCAGAGAAGATCATTACTCCAGGTCAATGCTCACGCATAACAAAGGAGATAAACATGCATTTTATTATACATAATATACAATTAGGGCTAAGAGATGTTAGACCTAACACAGACTTAGAACAGACTTAAGACAGAAATCAAGCACTCTCAATCAAGTTTTTGACGAGACTTGTATCTTTGTGCAGGCCAAAATGTCATGAGAATGATCCTTATTAATGAGTTCTTGATCTGTAGCTTAGCTGGACGATCATTGTTTACTTTGTTTTCAGGCTGAGTCTACCATGCATATCCCGACACAAGCCATTGACCTCTTTTTAACTTCTTTTTCTGGGAAATCCTAAAAGAGCAAAATTGGAAAACACTTTAAAAGTATATTCTCCCCCTAAATTTCTATTTACACACACGGGGATAGAAATTTCTATAGTTTTCAATATATTAAGGTAAAAAAATAGAAAATAACATAGAATAAGAAGGAATATGAGATATCGGAAATTATTTCGCAAATGTAAAAGAAAAGAGTTATTTATTAAAGCATGACATTTTATTAGGAAAAGAGATTTTCATAAAGATATTAGACCTAACATAGAGATCAGTTCATAAAAACGAGGTTTGTCAAATGTTTTAATGAAAAGAACTACTCTTTAACTTTTTGTGTCAATTGGAATAATATCCATAAACCCGTTTTCCTGAGCATCTTGGGTTGCATAAACCCTTGGTTCAATGTGCTTGGTTCGAGTGTGATGAATTAGATTTTTGGCGATTCCAATGGCAGCTTCATTATCATAAAAGAGTGGTGTATGAAGAAAATTGATGCCATAATCCATCATCTGATGTTGGATCCAAAGCACTTGATAGAAGCAGCTTAAGGCAGCAACATATTCAGTTTCACCTATAGATAAAGATACAGTTGTCTGCTTCTTGCTTGGCCATGAAACAAGACAATCCCCAAGATACTTGCATCCACCGGTGACTGATATCCGGTTCATCTTGCAACCTCCGTGATCATTTTCAGATTAGGAATGTAAATCAAAGTTTCCTCCTTTGGGATACCAAAGACCTAAACAGGAGGACCCTTTAAGATATCTAAAGATACGTTTAACAGCCTTTTCATGAGATTCCTTCGGATTTGCTTGATAACGGGCACAGTAACACACGGCGAAAGTGATGTCCGGACGACTCCCAGTGAGATACATGAGAGACCCAATCATAGATTGATAACGATGAGCATCGACGGGTTTCCCATTATCATCTGGAGTTAAGCAAGTTTGAGCAGTGAATGGAATAAGTTCAGGAGACGCATAATCCATCTTGAATTTCTTGAGAATCTCTAGAACATACTTTTTTTGATGAATCAGAATACCATCAGGCTTTTGTTCATCCTATAATCCCAAGAGAAAGCATAACTCCCCCATCATACTCATTTCAAAGCGATCCTTCATCACTTCTTCAAACTCTTTACACAGCTTCTCATTGGTTGACCCAAAAATGATGTCATCAACATACACTTGAATGATCAGCATTTCACCATCAAGTTCTTTCTTGAATAGTGTCATATCTATAGTGCCATGAGAAAAACCTTTGCTGAGCAGATATTATGTCAAAGTTTCATACCAGATACGAGGTGCTTGATGTAATCCATATAAGGATTTATCAAGCTTGTACACCTTATCTGGGAAATCTGGATCCTCGAAACCTGGAGGCTGACAGACATATATCTCCTCATTAATGTTTCCATATAGAAATGCACACTTCACATCCATTTGAAAGACCTTAAAGTTCTTGTGAGCGGCATGAGCAAGAAAGATTCTGATAGCTTCAGTGCGAGCAACTGGAGCAAACACTTCAGTATAATCGATACCTTACTCTTGAGCAAATCCCTGAACAACCAACCTAGATTTTTTCCTGATAATGACTCCTCAATCATCTGGTTTATTCCGAAAGACCCATTTAGTTCCGATGGGAAACTTATTTGGAGGAAGATCGACCAATTGCCAAACCTTCATTTTCCAGAATTGCTAAAGCTTCATTTGCATAAATTTGACCCAACTTGGATCCTGAAGTGCTGCTGTGACATTTTTAGGTACAACTTGAGATAAGAAACATGCATAGAGATATTCATTTATCAAACCAGATTGACTCGGTGTCCTCATATCATCAGTTATAGAACCAATCATATAATCATGTAGGTGGTCTTTTAGGGTTTTGAAATTGGTGTTAAGGGTTAATGGGTTTGAGTTGAAGAGTAGGTTTAGGATGGTTGGGAAGAGGAAGATGGAGGTGATTAAGAAATCGGTTGTGGTGGAGGTGTGGATGGGATGTCAAATGGAGATGGAGGGTCATTTGGTGGTTGTGGTTGAGGTTCGGGTTGTGGGGGTGATTGTGGCTGTGGTTGTGGTACAGGTGGAGGTGATTTGCACACTGGGTTGAGGAACAACATCATCGTCAAAGATTGGAAGATTGAATGATTTGAAGATAGTGTTAGAGTCATAAAACCATTCTGGGTCCGACCCCATGTTTGGTGAATTTGACTCTTGCCAATTAACGTAGAAGGATTCCTGCACAATGCGTGTCCTTTTATTGTACACACGATACACCTTTTGTGAGGAAGAATAGTCAACAAAGAAACATTCGTCAGAAACAACACCAAACTTTGACTTCTGTTCTTACGTATTCAACAAGATACATGAGCAACCAAATGGATGAAAGAAGTTAATCAAGGGTTTCCGTTTATGAAGAAGCTCATATGGAGTCTTCATCTTTTCTTTTACAACAAGCACCCTGTTCAGTACATAAGATGCATAATTAATTGCTTCTGCCTAGAAAATAATTAGAAGCTTTGACTCAATCAGCATTGTTCTTGCTGCTTCGATAAGTGTATGATTCTTTCTTTCAGCGACACCATTTCATTGAGGTGTCCTTGCAGCACTAAACTATCTGTGAATGCCCTTGCTTGCACAGAATGAGTCGAAGATGTGGTTTCTAAATTCAGTTCCATTGTCACTTCTGATGGCCATAACTTTCCGTTTGGTGATGGTTTTGATTGACAGAATCAACTGCTGCAACTCCTCTGCGGTGCCACTTTTATTTGCAAGAAATCTCACCCACGAATGTTGGAAAAAATCATCTGTTACAACCAAAAGAGAAGATTTCTTAGCAATAGATTTAACACTAATAGGACCAAATAAATCGGTATGTAACAATTCAAGGGGATGTGAAATTGTATTTTTAAGCTTAAGCTTGTGTGGCTTTTTGTGTTGTTTTCCTTTAGCACAAGCCATGCATTTCTCTACCACTGAAAATTCTTTGAGTGGTAGCTCCCTAACGAGATTGTTCTTAACCAACTTATTTATTATTTTAAAATTAACATGTCCTAAACGCCTATGCCACAAAAATGATTCGGATGATAAAGCCTTTGATAGAATACATGTCACAGTTGAGATAGATTCTATTGATCCCAAATCCAGCAGGTATGTATCATTCCTCCTTGGAGCTCACATGATTATTAAATCCTCTGGAACAGTGAACTCGGGTTTTAGGAACAAGTATTCATTAGTCATAAACACTACTGGAATGTCTTTATCACATATCTGTGATACACTTAATAAGTTGAATGCCTGTTCTTGAACGTAGTTCACTTTCTCCAGAGTCAATGAACCATTTGAGACTTCTCCTTGACCAATCATATTTCCACCTTTCTTGTCTCCAGAAAAATCAACATATCCTCCATTTATTATCCTATAGTTGGTGAGAAGATCCTTCAATCTGGTCATATGCATGGAACATCCACTATCAACATGCCATAAGCTATTGACAGCTTTTCGGGAATGATCCTTGCATTAGAACACAAAGATTGTTAGGTTTTGGAAATAGGAACCCAAGTTTTGACCAACTTGGGTTTTGAATCAAATGAATTTTTACAAAAGAAATTATTTACAAAAAGATTTAATCTACTAGCCAAAGAACGATTATGTACATTCTTTTAAACATATTTAGGACAATTTTTAATCACGCGATCATTTTTCCCACATTTAAAGCAATGGGATTTCAAACCTTTCTTTTTTGCAGTGAGAAACAGGATTGTGATCAACTGCACTATCTTCCTCAGAATCAGTCGTATGTGAATTAGAATTGCTGCATGTATCATATGATTCTTTTATATTTTCTTTTGATACCTTAATTTTATCAGATTCTGATTCATTTACATTAATAAATTTAATTTCTGAGGAAGATGTTCCTGTTTTGTTTGGTTTAGAAATCCGAATTGGGATAAAAGATGGGATAGGATGAGAGAGGAACTTTTCAAAAGAATTTGAGTATGTACTTCTTACTGAAGTTTCATTTAAACATTAATTCTTTTCATTAACGCAAGCATTGACAACATATGGAAATGAGCTAGAAACAACTGATCATGAATGAGATGGACTAGAACCAGAACTACAATAGCGACTGTCTGAAACAGACTGGATGCAAAACTACTTAAACTAATGTCTTTAAAAGACGTTTTGAAATCACAAAAGCAATGACTAGAGCTGCCCAAACCACTACTGCTACCATAACCATAATCCTCTCGAATCTACTTATGATTCACTCCTTCTAGACCTGCATGCAAACTGTTAGTATCATTCTTAACTAAATCATTCGTTGGATGAGGTGTAGGCATAGGTGAATAGCAATAAGTACTTGGAGGAGGATAAACATGAGTGGTTTCATCAAATCCCATCCCTGTTTTAAGTCTAACCCCCCTTTGCTTCTTGCAAAGATCCTCATGTTTCATCCTAGATATCGTCCATTTTTCAAACTTGGTTTTTAATTTGGTTGTTTCAAACTCGGCAAGAGCAACACGCTCTGTAAATGACTTAATTTCAACATTTCTTTCCAAAAGATTTCTCTTTAAATGCTCATTTTCTTTTAAAGACTCATTTAATTTGATAAAATATTTAGACTCATTTATTTTAAGTTCCTTATTTATTTGTTTT